>ML862720.1:0-15650 GCA_009831015.1 Picea engelmannii
ACATTTGAACAAAAAATTACAAGTTAAATGAGTACATCAATAAAAAATAACATACTAACTTTGCAAGTTCAAAATCCGAGCTATGTAGATTGAGAATTGGATTTGTTCAACCGATGGGTGACGAAAAAAATAAATAGCTCAAACAAAAGCCAAGAACAATGTCACAACTATAGCAATTGTGTTGCAAAGTCTCTTAAAGTCACATATATATAGATCAAATAGCCAACTAGCCGTTAACACTGACCAATGATATAGACAAACTTTTCATCGCTATTGCCACGAAAGTTCGTTGCTATTGCGACGAAAATCCCGACTAGGTTAAAATAATATTTTTGTGGATATTGCGACGAACTTTTGTGGCAATATCGACGAAAATCCTGCCCTGTTTAAAAAAAAAGATGAAACTAGTGGAAGTGTGGAAATATTTCATGGAATAATCAGCCCATATGTAGTAGTGATGCTTCATGTGTTGCATCTTCCTCTTCTTTCTTTCTTTGTTCCTCTTGAAGTCTTCTTGCTTTTGCTCGATCCTTCAAGATTCTTTCTTTTTCTACTTGCATGGCTTGTCGTTCCTTCCCTGGTGTGAGCTCTTCCTCTTCTCTTTGTTTCCATTTATTATCCCCTTTATTAGAGGAGACTCCAATATTCACCATTTTGATTTTCCCCTCTAAAGGTAGAGAGGCAAAGAAGGTTACATTTGAGTTGGCCCTTCTATTCTCCACCTCTTGCCACTCTTGGGCATTCTTGGTGAATAATTATTCTTCCCACTTTTCATGAGCATATGGCCAAGTCAAGACCACATGCTTTGCATGCTTTGGAACTAGTCCTTTGGGATCATGTTTTATATACCTTCCTGTCATAAACTTGTATTATAAGTGCACCTGGCCTTCTTTCTTGGCATGCTTGACATATTTTACCACATAGTACCCTACCTGAAATCCATAAGGGATAAACAACCTCTTCTTATCCTTCACAAGGGTAGCGTTGAATCCTTGCATGATGGTCTGATAACAAATTTATCCGATGACCAATATATTGGGAACACACACAAGAAATAGGTGTGGTGGGATAATGGCTCCATAAATTCTTAAGTAGGCATGTTTCTCTTCAAAGTATTGGTTCCCAATGCAATTCAAAATATTTTTTGTCTGTTTTTTATAGTCCGGGACACTCCTGTCCAAAGATGAGAAACTAGATCCTTGGTTTGAAAAAGTCACAAATTTGAGAGTAAAACTTCTTGTATATGTTTTCCCAGAGCACGCTGAAATACGCATGGACATGTGGTTTAGAAATATTCCAACTATGTGACAGGCTAGGGAAGATATTTTGTGCACATAGTACGTTCATGAGGAATGCGACCATGTGGAAAGCAGGGGGATCCCCATGCTTTGGTGATTGTGCTTGAGAAATATTCAGACTAAGTTGTTTATAAATTACACGTCTATTGAGGAAAAGGTATAAAAAACCTTACTAAAGCATTTTCATATCTTTCCGGGCTAAGGCAAGATAGTTGGGAATGTCACCCGAGGTTTATAGCCTTAAAAAAACAATCACTTAATCTGTAGGTATTAAGTACAAGGGACCAAGGTTGGTTTGTTTTATATATTATATATAACTGTGCAAAAAAGAAATAAAATTAAACATAAATTACACAAGTGTGTACATGGAGATAAAAGCAAAAAATGAACCAGATCATCAAAATACATATGTGAGACCGAAATCATAAAAATAATTTTTGTATTGATTTCATTATGAGATACAAGGTTGAATTCTCTTTACAAACCCCTGCAAGGGTAGAGACCAAAGTCGGATTTAGAATCCTCTTATGGGCACCATACAAAAAGACTCTGACAACAAAAGAAAACTGAAGCTAAATATCTGGATCAACTTGCCACAAAATGATGTCACTTGACTTTGCAAAATATTCTTTATCAGTCATAAAATTTAATTTGTAAATAGACAAGAACACACATACTGCCAAAGATAAATCATACACCTTTAAAACAAGTTGTTGAAATATATGATTTAGTTTTGAATCCTGCTTCCTTCAATAAGACCTTGTTGTCATCAAGATGGTTAAGCTTTCTAGTAAACTCATAATGAATGAAAGATGAAAGTATCTCACTAATATAGAGAAAACCTTGTGGCTGAAGTTCTCCTTCTATTTTCTCCTCCCTTGTCTCTTCATTTGATTGTGCTTTTATTCCTTCTCAATAAGTTATGGTATTTCAATTACCTTTCTTTAGTTAAGCCTATTTATCTTAACTAATTAGTTGAGACAAATAATAATAGTATATATAAATAAGGGTCTAATTAAATAATAACTAAATAGGTGGGACCCCTTGTGACTCTCATTTATTTCTTTTAATAATCATCAAACATGAAATATAAAACCCCAATCATTTGATTCAAACATCCTCCTTTTAATTCTCATTCTCATATTTATGATCAAATATTTTAATATCAACAAAATATAACATGACCATATCCAAAAATAGTATTATATTCACGTTGTCCAAAACATTGTCAAAGTTAAAAGTCTATCCTCAAAATAGAAAATAAAATTAATCATCATTAACAACTGTATTTACTATGAGAGACATTTGGCCTCCTTTCACTGCTGTCCTCTTTTGATCTTTCTGTTGCAGCCTTAGGCTGATTGGAATCTTGAGGCTGGACTGCATTGATAACGTGAGAACAATCATCTTTGAGATGAAGACGTGAAGACATAGATTAAAAGGACTCTTTGTATGACTTGGAGGGAGTGGCCACTCCTTTTCCTTTATCTTGCTCATGCTTGGGAACATCAGTTTTTAGCCTCTTACTTGCATGAGAACACTACACAGGTGAGATAACATGATCAACTTGGGGATTTGGATTTTTTGGCGATGGAGGAGGGGGTAATGGCATAAACACAATAGGCCAACCATGGTGATGAGAAACATACTGTTGGACAATCTCTTGCCAACCATCATTGGCAGACGATTATGGCTGCATAGACACATGAGGGGGAACACGAATACCATAAAGTTTTGATGTGGCTGGAAGGGAGGTCTCTCAGTTCGGGGCCGGAGGATCCCATGGCCACCTAGGTTGAAGAAATCATCTTGAAAGAACTGATTTAATTCCTGTGGATCAACATCAAAATGTATTGAAAATTGTGGCCTTCTATGACCTCTTTGCCAATTTCCTTTGCCTCTATTATCACCTCTGCCATTGCTACACCTACTAAAGAAGCTCATCCTGAAGCAATATTCCAACATGTCATGAAAAAATCTTAACAATCCATGCATCAATACTCTACCTAAATAAAACCAAACTGTTGGCTCTATCATTCACCACAGAAGCACATGCAATCCATCCATCAATATCTTATTACTCATCAATCAATTTTCCATTTGAACAAGGAGTGGTAGGGCTACCAGGAAGATGAGGGGGTTATAATGTCCGAACAATGGTAGCATGGATGGGAAATGACCAACGAATATTGTTCAAGAAAATGCAAAATTACATAAATTGTATACATATCCAACTTTCAAACACCGATCATCATCTTAGTCTTTGCTCCTTTGTTATTAATCCTTTCTCTTTTCAAAATGAATTTAAATTTGATAATAATAGAACAAGGAATTCTTTAAATGAATTTGGGAAGGAGAGGGGCATACAATGAGTGAAAAATGGTATAATGAAAGGGGGGAAATGATTATTGTTCTATTATATGCAATAATATCCAAAAAATGTCATCACCATCAATAAAATAATTGCCAAAACTTTTCTCTGTTTCATAATTTAAATCCAATACAAAATAGTTTTTGTAATACCCAATATAAAAACCCCAGGAATGTTCCAGGATTGTCAACTGTACCACTTTAATTTCCACTTCCTTTTCTTTTTATTAGCAAAGTTTTTATAAAAGACTGTGAGCAGATTGATTTCAACAATTAAAACCAGACTACATCAAGTGTGCATGGAAGGATGAGAACATCACATAGCTCCATCATCACAACCTTAATACTTATTGTCAAACTGGGTTTTGAAACCCCATGTGGACTTGGTGCTATTTATTTTAACATTATACAGTTTTCAAAATCGACCAAACCCCCATGGATAACAAATGAACCAAGAATTAATGCAAATAACTAATCTTCCCACTGTCAGGTTAATCACCTATAACATACATCGAGATGAGAGTTTGAATCTCGTAATTTCCATATATTAATAGAAGAACCGAGGTCTGGACGAACACAAAGGTGAAACCTTCACAAAGGGTTTGTAAAAAAAACATTTAACCATCTCTTATAACACATACTTTCCACAGACCTCTCATGGTGGTCGCAAGGAAAATATATTCCCCAAACAATAAAAAAAATAATTTGAAGGAGCTAGAAGTCTTCCAAAGACTAAGTAATGGTGTTTACACAACTGTTCTTTTGTTTCACGGAGAAAAGAAAAACCTTGATTTTTAATCACCAGAGATGAGTGAAACCCAAAAGAAACTTTCCATAATTATTTGCCAACAATTATAGCGCAGAAGAAGTATTCATTCTGGACACAATGCAATCACATAATCTGAACAGAAACGAGTTTCAAACACTATTCTCAATTTGAAAGATTTAAATGTCAACAGGGAGGAACCTTCACTTAAAATCAATTTTCATAGTCAATACTCACATACATTCATTCAAACTTTGGAAGAAAACATAGTCTGTAATAAAATCTAAGAGCCAACCTAATGATTTTATTCTGAGCGGAGCTATATTTCATGAATGGAGAGGTGAGAGCCATCATACCTGTATGCAGAATGCCAGAAAACCAATAAGCACGACTATTGTTTCCAAGGCTGAGAAAAACAGAGGCATTACTAGCCAAAGCAACCAACACAAATGAAAATCAAGTGAGGGTGGCAACCTCAAAGTAGGGTTAGAGCGACGTGCAATAATTACAAGTCATTTCTTTCATTAATTCCATCAACTATAGCCAAGTACGAGCGCACCCAATACCTCCATCGCATAATCCACTATGTTTGCCAAATAACAATTTAATACAAAAATCGAATTTGCCACCTTCCATTAACCCATAAGTTTTATGTGAATGCTTCACACTTAGCACAAAATACATCTTATGTCCCACATTCATTGCTAGGGAAGCATTTCCACCTTATAAAACTTAACCAATGGTGCATGATAATAACAAGAAATCATAAGTGCAATATGCCATAACTATATATGGCCCATGCTTGGAGTTTGAATCAACAAGTCAAAATATATGTGCAGCAAGAATAAACCAAGATGCTCATTAAAACAACATATTTTCCCTTTCCTCTTTAAATTAAATCTCCAATAAACCTATCATTTGCCCATTTCTCTTGGAAAGCGGTTTCGAATTTTTTAAACTGTAGAGTCATTTTTGCAAAATTGAACTTAATAGAGGCATCAGCATTGTCCTCAATTGAACTTATTGACCCACATCACCACATAGTATGCCAAATTTAACCATTCTTTTGAGAATTGAGAGTAGTCCCTTTACTCATACAACCTACATAAGAGGACCATGGTTTACATTTTAGAATTTTAAATTTTCTAGTTACACAATTACAATTACTTAATCCAATAACAATTGTAGTAGGATCACTGAAAAATAGACAAACAAAGATACAATAGAACAAAAATATTATCCTGGGAAACCTTCATGGGGGAGAAAACCCAACAACCAAAATCCTCAATATAGATTCCTTCAACCAGTACGATGATGCACTATATCTCTCTAAGAAATACGAAGACCAAAACAACAAAAGAACCAGTCTCCAAGACTTGTGCGCTAGACATTCTTATGCGCTCCAAGATGCACAAGAGAAGTGTGTAAGTGTGTCCAAATGAGAGGAACCTATCCTCTATTTATACACAACAATGTCTCTTGAAGAGACATGACTCTTTACCTAACTAACCCATAAAACAGGGTCGACTAGCCACAATGGGGATTTTTATAATTATAAGTAAAATATCGATAATATAATAATTTATGTTGAGCCGACTTGTACACTATAATTATAATAACCTTTTAAAGGTTTGACTAAAACAAATATACAAGAATATATTATGTAGTTACACCAAAAATATTAACACTCCCTTTTAACGAGGAAGGTATTCTTTCTAGACATAGACTCCAAGTTTGATACCACACGAGCTCACATCCATTTACTGTTGAACATGTGAATCTATACATCCTTGGATATCCATAGTGCAACATGAATTCATCCCATGCAACCAAGGTCCGTGGGTAGCTCTCAATAGCTACAACATGTCCCCATGACATCCACTCCCTACGATGCATCGATACCTGATCATGTGCACTCCTGTCTCAATGCAAACCCTTTTTCATGCTGGATGAGACCCACCAGACTCAGTGCCAACCCTTTTTCATGCCGGATGAGATTTTTCCATACTCAGTGCCATCCATTTTTCATGATGGATGAGTTCCACCTATCACTCCCTCTAAAGAGGGATCACACCAAGCTTGTCCCTGAAGTACTCAAAATTTGTTCTCGATAATGGCTTGGTGAACACATCTGCAACCTTATCCTCGGTAGTCACGAACTGGAGCCTAAATGCTCCCCTCTGTACCATATCCCTGATATAGTAGTATCTAATCTCGATATGCTTCGACCTATCATGGAACGTCGGGTTCTCTAACAACTTCATGCAATTGTTGTTGTCACACCAAATGCGAGTCACCTCCAATCCGAGACCAAATAACTCAGACAACAACTTCCGAATCCATATTGCTTCTCTACTCGTTGCACATGCTTCCACATACTCAGATTCAGCTGTACTGAGTGCCACACATGACTGCTTTCTGCTGCTCCATGAGACCATACTGGAGCGAATATTGAAACAATATCCAAAAGTTCTCTTCCGATAAAGAATACTTCTGACCCAATCTAAATTTGAGTATCCATACAATCCAAACTCATGGTCATAACTATACCAGAGACCATGATCTAGAGTACCCTTAAGGTACCTCAACACATGTTTTGTTGCAACCAAATGAACCTGTCCGGGATGCTCCAAATGCTGACTCAGGGTGTTCACAACAAAACATATATTCGGTCTTGTGTTCGTCAAATAAATCAACAAGCCCGCTATCTGCCTGTATAAGGTAGAATCCACAATATCTAAAGTTGTATCCTACAACAACTTAATATTTGATACCATTGGGGTAACCATGGCCTTACAATCCAAAATCTCAAATATATTCAATATTTCCACAACATACTTTCCTTGATTTAGGAAAATCCCATCTGATCTCTACCAAACTTCTAGTCCCAAGAAGTAGTGTATCATTCCTAAATCTTTCATCTTGAATTCTGCGACCAATTTTCTCTTACATTTAGCGATGAGCTTTTCCTTTCCTATTAGAAACAAGTCATCTACATACATCAGTGGAATCATCGGTTCACCATCCTAAACCTTAAAGAAAAGGTTAGGATCTGCACTGCTCTTGGTAAAACCCAAGCTCAACAAAAAATTGTCAATCCTACCATATCATGCTTTGGGTGCCTGCTTCAATCCATATAAATCCTTCTTTAATCTACACACATGAGTCTCCCTGTCATGTGTGTTGAATCCAAGTGGTTTCTCCACATAAACTTATTTTATTTTGAACTCACCAAAGATTTTTCCTTTGGTCTAGGAACCACATCCCAAACATCATTCTCCATAATGGACTGGTATTCCTTTGCCATGGCATTTTTCCATACTTGATTTTCTGCAACCTCTTCATAACTGGAAGGTTCTGCATCCATTATGTCACACAAGCATGCCACGTATCTAGAATACGACTTCGACTTCTTACTTTCCCTGAAATATTTCTCTCGGGCACCAATTTTTTCTGCATCTCTGATAAGCTCTTGTGCCCAAGATGGTCTTCTCTTGCGAAAATGTATCTCGACTGGTTTTTGAGGTTCTACCATGTCATGATCCTATGGAATGAATTCCTCTGGTTCAACTACCTCTGGAACTTTAAGAACTTCATTCTATTCTTCATGTGCCTCTTTTGCACAGATCTGTTTGGATTTACTGAAAGTTGCGTTCTCATCGAAGGTTACATCTCCACTGATCTCCACTTTCCGGTGATCGAGAATGTATATCCTGTAGGCCTTCAATGTGTCACTGTAACCAACAAATATGCCCTTCCGTCTTGAAGGGTCCAACTGTTTCCTCTTTTCCTTGTGGATGTGAACAAATACAGGGCAACCAAATATTCTTGAATGGCTGACTTCTAGCTTCTCTCTTGGAAACATTTCCTCAGGTGTCTTGTTTTCAAGCACCTTGTGGGGACTTTTATTCTGCACGTACACTGCCATCTTTGTTGCTTCTTCCCACAGATGCATAAGAAGATCTTGATCATGGATCATGGCCTTTACTGCTTCCATGATTGTCTGGTTCTTCTTTTCAACTATTCCATTCCACTGAAGGTTATAGGGAGTAGAAAGCTCCCTCTTAATCCCAACTTCCTTGCAATACTCCTTGACTTTTTCTGAGGTGAATTCACCTCCATTGTATGATCACAATGTCTTTATCTTCTTCTCTGTCAAGTTTTCTACCAGAGCCTTGAACTCTTTGAATTTGTCAAAAAAATTATTCTTTTCTTTTAACAAATAAATCCAAGTTTTACATGAGTAATCATCAATGAAAGATGCATAATATACATACCCACTTGGTGAAGCTTATGACATCGGTCCATATATGTCTAAATGCACAATGTCCAAAAATCCATTGGCTCTGCTATCTCTATTGGGAAAGGAGTGCTTCACGTTCTTTCCTTATGCACATCCTTTGCACACTCCATCTGGTTATGTTTGGATTTCTGGAAGACCTGTCATGATTTTTCTCACAACCAGAAGATATTTGTAGTGTAGGTGAGCAAATCTCCTATGCCACAGTTCACTGGGATTCAAAATATCATGAACCATTGCGGAGTATGAATGTCCTTTTAATTTGTAGAGTCCTCCTTCTTCAACTCCAATCACTACTGCATCATCAAGGGTCTCCCCTCTAGGCCACATAATAACTTGACCATCAATAAATGCTACTCTAAATCCTATCTTGTCCAATGTTGAAATTGAGAGAAGATTCTTCTTTAAGCCTGGAATATAGAGAACTTCCTTCATCTTCATTGGCTTGCATGAGTTTAAATTGTAGGAAGCTTCTCCAACACCTTTGATTGGATACTGACAGTCATCACCCAATTTCACCTTGTGAGGTGAATATTTATGAATAAGTTTAGATAAGGAGTCGTCATAGCCTATCATGTGCTTGGAAACACCACTGTCTATCAACCAAGTGTCACTTCCATGAGCAACAATACTTGTGAGCACTGAGATAAGAACATAATCCTCATCACTTGATTGATCTTTCTTTGCAACCTTCTTGGGAGGCTCATCATCTTTAGCTGTGTGAGCTTGATGCCTCTTACTTACTTTCTTATTCTTAATTTCCATAATGAGGGGACAATCCCTAACAAAGTGTAACAATTCCCGACAACAGTAACATCTGATCTTTGAGTTGTCTCTTTGACCCATCTTAAACTTCTTAGGTAAAGAATGCTCCTTCTTATTTTTTCCTTTCCTGGTGTGGGTGTTTAGGGCTTGATCTTCATCTTCCATATTTTCTTCTCTTGCAGCTGCCCTAGCTTCTTCCTAGTTACAATCTTCCCAAAGCCTACTGAACTTGGGAAGCTTCTTTCTTGAACAAATTCCTCGGATGAATGCATCCCATGACTATTGACTACATTTTGGTCAACAATACTTAGCCAACAAAGTGTTTCCAGGCTTCCCCTCAATTTTTATTACTTATGCAAAAATTTTGCACACTCTCGTTGAGCTGCTACTACACATTTAAAAGTTGATGTCTTCAGATTGTTCGCCAATCAGAATATTTGGAAATTCGAATAAGCATTTGCTAAAGGTTAACAATGATGGTCATTAATCAATGTTGAATTTGGACAGGTTACAAACTCTCAGATAAACACAAGTTTATTATTAGCATTCAACAAAGATGTTATGATGCTTGATTGTTTTGAGGCTCTTGAACCATCACATTTGACTCCCATTTCTCATTTCTCAAATACCATTTTTTTTACTCATAAGTGAGACAATTACATCCCTATATTTTTAAACCCTTGTATTACCCATTTTTTCATCTACATTACATAACATTTTATGAAGAAAGAGTAAATAAATATTCCATATCTTACACTACTGTGGCATTACTCACTTTCACTTTTTCAATATAATTCTTACCTGTCTTCAACCTTGTTACATATTAAAAAAAACAAAGTTATATTATTATATAATGGTTTGTCATGTTCTTTTCACATCATAACTTTATTACCCAAAATCAAAATTTAACTACTTTGTTTGGGATTAATTAAGTTCATGTCATAAACCCATACATACATACCATCCATCTCTATGTTTGGAGGACCCACTCTTCCACAAATATATTCCATGTGTAAGCCATCTAAGAGTCTATTATAAGTATTATATTTAAATGAACACTATCGTGAGATTAATCAAGGTTTATGTATTATAAGTATTATATTAATGAACACTATCGTGAGATTAATCAAGGTTTATGTATTATAAGTATTATATTAATGAACACCATGAGAGTCTATAAGTATTATATTAATGAACACCATGAGAGTCTATTATAAGTATTATATTAATGAACACCATATTTATGTTCTCTTGAGCATAAATAGTATGAAAGAGCTCTCTATTCGAAGGATAAATGACACATAGTCTACAACACTTTTTCCATGCAAGCACTTATGACTTGGCTTCTACGGTGCTCCAAGGCCACGTGCACATCTTGCAGGATTTCCTTTTGTTGTGGTACAAAATGAGTTTGGCAATGCAGCGATTATATAGGCAAATTTTCGTTATTTCGTGATGGGCATATTTCCTTTCTCGACTTCGCTCAAAATATGCCAGATCAAAGTCGTTGCGACAATTGCACTAGTAAGAGAATTCCATAGGGTAAATATCTCGCCAAAATCTATGAAATTGTTTCTTTATTTTTATTTTTTTTAAATTTCAATTTTTTTCATCTTTTTCTCAATACAACACTTATTAAAAAAAAAAAAACCTAATGAATTTATTACTTTTGTAAAATTATGTATATAGGTTTCTTTCATTTATTTTTATTAGCTAGTTTTAATGTGTACAAACTTTTATTTATTTTCTTTACTTACTTTATTGTTTTAGTTCTCTTATTTTTTCATTACATTTTAACTTTAAAAAAAAATTAAAAAATATTACATCACTACAATGTTACTATAATTTATTTTGATAGTCTTTAAACTAATTTCTTGTTTAATATGTTTTTCTTTTAATTGTTTCACTTCAACACTAACATATTTTAAGTTTTCATTAGTTATGTCTGTCTTAGTTTGCTTTCTTACAAAATAAATACAAAAATATTATCAAGTTAGAGTTTTTCAGCTTGTACATATTTTCTTTAGTTGTTTAATTTCTTTTAAGTTATTATTTAACTTTGTTATTTCAACTTTATGAACTCATACACAAGCATAAAAATAAAAAGTTATAAAATGCATAAAAATTAAATATTATAAAAAAATACAAAGAAAAAGGGAATTCATGCTTGGACTTTAGGTTAGAGGAGATTTAGCTTAGAGTCTAATGTGTTTTCTTGTTGGGGCTCTAAACCCAAGGTGACACTCTCATCTCTTTCCGCCTAGCTCCATGGGAGGTCGATATATTGGTGTTAGGGACTCTTTAGCCCCTCGACATCAACAATGACCTTGGGAGGCCATTCAAGGTAGTCATCACCATCTCTTCTCCTTCTATTGAGTCACCAATGGCTTCTATCTACTTCTTGATTTGATTCACTCTTGAGAAGTAGGAGTGAATGGTTTATGAGTTCTGCATTTTCACATTCTTCAACTGAGATCTCATATTCATTCTTCGATTTACGTTGCTTCCCTCAAACAGACGAGTTAAGGTGTCCATTATTTGCTTTGGAGAAGATAATGATGGATAAGGTGGTCCTTAATGGAGTCTACAATAATCCCTTTTTCTCTCACCATGTCCTTCTTGTATATTTCCTTAGCTTCATCTCCTTGAGGTTCTTGAACATCTTCTATAATGAACTTATCTAGTTCATGTTCTTCAAGAAGGAAGGTTACTCTGTACTTCTAGGCCCTAAAGTTATCAACTCCATCTAGCTTCTCATCGATCTTTGTTCTGGTAGTCATCCTGACTTCTGATGGTCTTGGTTTTTTCAGAAACTGTCTCTATACTGAAAACGACTCCCTTTTAGGCTTTTAGATCTGCAACTGGCTTTTGTTCAAGCCTGCTCTGATACCATGTTAGAATTTAAAATTTTCTAGTTATACAATTACAATTACTTAATCCAATAGCAATTGTAGTAGGATCACTGAAAGATAGATAATCACATATAAAATAAAACACAAATATTATACTGGGAAACCCTCATGGGGGAGAAAACCCAACAACCAAAATCCTCAATATAGATTCCTTCAATGAGTACAATGATGCACTATAGCTCTCCAAGAAAGACCAAGACCAAAACACCAAAAGAACCAGTCTCCAAGACTTGTGTGCTAGACCTTCTTATGCGCTCCAAGATGCATAAGAGAAGTGTGTGAGTGTGTGTCCAAATGAGAGGAACCTATCCTCTATTTATACACAACAATGTCTCTTGAAGAGACATGACTCTTGATCTAACTAACCCATAAAACATGGCCAACTAGCCATAATGGGGCTTTTTACAATTTTTTTTTTTTTTATCTAGGGGAATCAATAACGACGGTGGTATTATACTCGTGTGACACGGGGTTGAATCCCACCAGTTGCCTTATAACTGCTAGAATATGAAGGATTTTGCTCGTTTTACCATTGACAATACCCTTGTCACCCAACCATAGGCCGAAGCCACCCTCCGAGCACCTTGACCTTGAAAGAGAAGAATACTAGTAGCAATCAATAGCCAAGCAAGGCTAATGCACCAAGAAAGAATAGAAAGCAAAGTTGATCAGATAGTCCCACCTAGAAAATTGGCGCAACACCTTCCCAAAAAACTTGCGCACAACTGGCTCTCTGCAATTCTGAGAATGTGAATAATGAGAACTTGCGCCCTGTATTTATAGTGGTTCTGGAAGACTTATTGGGGCCGAATTCTCCTTTTGGGTACTAATTAATTCATATTAATTATATTTCTGCAGTCGACATCTCATCTAGGGTTTCTTTTACTTCTTTGCTTCCTTCCGGAATATTCTAATCTCGTCATAGGTCACAATAGAGGTTCATACCTCCCGAATCTACCATAATATTAACACTCCCTTCTAGCTAGGGAGGTATGGTCTTGAGCACAAACAGACCATTCAACTGGTAGTATCACGAGCATCGTCATTATTATCCAACTGGATAATCTCCTATGACAACTGGTACAATATCAATTGATAGAACACACATGTGTTTATCCATGATAGTACACAACTACTCAAACCGTGACACATAGTCACAAACAGTGGAACAAATCCACCACAGTAGTATATCTCTACTGTTTGGAGACATGTAGTCTCCATAACAATCATCTGATGCCAACCTGCACATAAAAATATTGTTAAAATAGAATGAATCATCTGGGCCAATATTTCACTCACGTCTGTGAGATATGAAAGAATATCTTCCCTCAGAGTAGAACAATGAGATATCTAGACTATTCTTCTCAAGCAAGAAAGAATAATTGTCCTATCTTCTGAACCTGGACCATTCCCCACCCTGGGCCATTCTTCCTACACTAATCAAAGTGCACCCTAGAGAGAATGTATAAACCATAAGGAATGTGTGTCCCTGATTGTTGAGCCTAGACCATTCCCCACCCTGGGCCATTCCTCCTACACTAATCAAAGTGCACCTTGGAGAGAATGTATAAACCCTAAGGAATGACTGTCTGGACCAGTTCCTCTGTTAACTACAAGAGGAAAAGACTGTCCTGTATCAACCTCCAAAACTGACCATTCCTCATGTTAACCACAATGAGAAATCGTTGTCCGACGAGGTGGGCCAGTCTTCTTGAGTAACCCTCATTGAGAAGAGAGACTGCCCTAGACCACTCACCATGTTAACCACAATGGGAAGTCATTGTCTATGATACATCATCAATCTGGACCATTTCCCATGTTAACCACAATGGGAAATTGTTGTCCGTCAGAAATCTCAATCCACTTTCCAAACAGGAAAGAATCTGTCCAATATGGACTATTTTTCAATCACAAAGATAAATGTTTCAATAATATTTTTCAATAATATTTTTAAGTGCTCCCTCCTAACCTAGAGAGTCTTCTCTTTCATCTAAGGGAGTTATTTCCATGATCCCCATCTTCTCTCAGAAATATGAAAAAATTATTCTGGATAGAGGTTTTGTCAGAATGTTTGTTGTCCGCTCGTCAGTGGGGATATACTCGAGCTTTACCTCTCCTTCCTGGACTTTATCTCGAATAAAGTAGTATTTGATCTCAATGTGTTTCGACCTTTCATGAAACACAAGATGTTCTGATAATCTTATACAACTCTAATTATCACAATGTATTATGGTTGATTCTAGAATCTGATCAAATAAGTCAGAGATTAACTTCCTTAACCATATTGCTTCAGTGCATGCTTCACATGTTGTGACATACTCTACTTCTACTGTGTTGAGTGCGACAGACTTCTGTTTCCTGCTGCCCCAAGATATCATAGCAGAGCCCAAGGTGAAACACAAACCTGAAGTGCTCTTTCTGTCTTCTACACTTCCTGCCCAATCTGAGTCTGTGAATCCATGAAGTTGTATATTACTGGATGAGGTATATCTCAAACCATAGTTTATTGTTCCACGAATATATCTTAATACATGATTTGCAGCTATCCAATGCTCATGTCTTGGTTTCACCTGGAACTGGCTTAGTGTATTCACAACAAAGAAAATGTCTAGTCGAGTATTTACCAAATACATCAATGACCCAATTAGTTGTCGATATAGAGATGGATCTACTGGATCAAAATCTGGAACTTTCACTTTTCTTATATCCACATTCATAGGAGTGCCCATGGAATTACAATCCATCATTCCAAATTTCTAAAGGATCTTTATTGCATACTTTCCTTGTCCAAGGAATACTTCACCACGCTTCTGCCATACCTCTAGTCCCAAGTAATAATGCATGAGACCTAGATATTTCATATCAAATTCAGAAGCTAATTCCTTCTTTCACTGGATAATGAGAGATTCTTCACCTGTTATGAATAGATCGTCAACATATAGTAGTAGGATTATAGGTGCATTGTCTACGAATTTACAGTAAAGGTTTGGATCTGCATGACTCTTGGAGAAACCAAGTCTCATTAGATAGTTGTCCATTCTGGCATACCAAGCCCTTGGAGCTTGCTTGAGTCCATATAGATCTTTCTTCAATATGCAAACGTGAGTGTCTCTGGAATGTACCTCAAACCCTTGAGGTTGTTCAATATATACTTCTTCTTCAATAGCTCCATTGAGGAAAGTTGTCTTTACATCCATCTGATGTAAGTTCCATCCCATGGAAGAGGCAAGAGATATGAT
>ML862721.1:0-14022 GCA_009831015.1 Picea engelmannii
GCATGATTGTACTCTGTGTAACACTTCTTTGGAATATTGGGTTTCAAAAACCTAGGAGCCAATTATGGGTTACTTTATGGGGATTCATTATTTGACACAGGGTTGGTTTGGATTTCGATTCAAAAAGGTGGAAGATACCATACCAATTCTAGGTAAGCTTTGGGTGATAGATGGTAGTAGTGTGATGCTCAAGAGGTGGAGAGTAATCTTTGACCCTACAAGAGAGTATTTTCATTTACGATACCTATGGGTGCTCCTTCTGGGTCTACCTCTGCAATTGTGGAACAAAAGATCTTTAGAGGCGTTAGGAAATGAGTTGGGCAGATTCATATATGTGGACAAACAAGATTTGAAATCCCTTGATAAGTGCCTCTATAAGATGTTAATTGAGATAGATTTACATGTAGGACTCTTGGAGTCGATAGAGATTGAGTGGATGGGTTATTTGAGGAGCCAGAGACTAGACTACCTGAGAGTCCCATTCTGATGTTCTCTATGCCGTCGGATGGACCATCTGTGTAGGGATTGTCAAGGGGGTGCGGAAGAGGCAGAGTTTGAATCCTCAATCCTAAGAAAGTCGACATGTGAAGACCCTTCTGAGGCAGATTCATGGGCCAATATATTTTCATTTGTAGAGGCTAAGTTTACAAGAAGTTTAACACCTAGAGAAAGTTTCTCAGGTAAGTTAAAATGCCTATGTCCATCTCGTTTTTTTTCATTTTTCTCTTGGGAACGTGACACACTGGATGGGGATTTTTTGGAAGGAGCAGGTAGCAAGCAGTCATTTGATAATTTAAATTTTTTGGCACAAGATAATTTCCCTCCCTTAGGATATCACAACCCCTCATGGGACAAAGGAAGGATTCAGACTATATTATCCACATAGACTGTGGACCCAACTTTGGAGCCTAAGGGGTCTTTAAATTTGCATGTGAATCTGCATACCAGTGGGGCTTTAGACGACAACGGTATTTCAGTTGTAGATAGAGCCTCTGGGGGGGTTAATAGAGGGTTTCAACTTTTTCCCTGGTGTTGAGTCAGAAGAACGAGTTGGTATGGAAATATCCAATGAACGAGTTGAAATAAGCCCACAGTTATTGAGGTATAGGGAGTCAGAGATGGGGGACTTCTCCTTCGGAGTTGTCCCAGACTCCTTGGTTCTATCCTTGAAAGAAATACAGTCCCCCATACCTATTCTGACGTTCCATGGGAGGGTTTCCATTACTAGCGAGGATACCAGTGAAGATTTTGATCAATGAGTTGGGATTGGAGAATCCTCTGGTAAAGGGTTTTCCTGGTCGAGAGGATTGGGTTGCAAAATTTCTCCTATTAAAACAAGGAGTGCTCGTAAGAGAGCAAAGACTATTTTTTTTATTTCGGAGAGTGGTTTATATTCTATTCCTAATATTGTGGCACTCAAAGGCATGAAATCCCTGGCAAGGGCTAAGCCATGATTCTTCTTTATTAAATATCATAGGGGTAGGGGGACCACAGAAAAATGTCTCCATGCACAGACTCCTTAACAAAACACTTCCTGACATTATTTTTTTGCAAGATACCTTGGTTGAAGAAATGAGGGCCAGATATTTCTTGTCTACTTTAAGACCAGATTGGTATGCATGTGCAATGATTTCAGTTGGCAAATCAACGGGATTGTTGGTTTCTTGGTATCCTTCCGAATTTGATCTCATGTCTTACATGTGTTGTGGTGGATTACTCTTGACATGTACAATCTTTGAGCTGAAGAAACAAATTTCCTTTTTAAATGTCTATGGGCCCTGCAATGACAACAAGGATTTATAGGAAAAGGTAGGGGATAAGGGGGTTACTCTCCCTTAAAAATATGGTAGTGGATGGGGATTTTAATTTCACTTTGAATGAAGGTGAGATCTGGGGTTAGCCGAATCAGCTGGATTTATTTTTCAAAGAACTATTACGAGACAGTGGACAGGTGGATATCCTACCAGTTGCGATAGTGCCCACTTGGAGAAATGGTAGATTGGGAACATACTGTATATTGAAAAGATTGGATAGGGTATTTGTCATGAAAGAATTATTGAGAACTCTCGAAAGATATCACTCTTGGGTAGCCTACCCATATATTTCTGATCATGGAGATGGTTTTATTACAACTTGATGGAAACAATCATACCAAAGCTTATCCATTCAAGCTAAATCTGATGTGGATGAGAGATGATTCATTTTGGCGAATAGTTCACATAGTCTGGAAGGATCCTATGTTCTTACAAGAACCTAGACTACAACAGAGACTGGTCTGGAAATTAAAGTTTTTAAATAATCAAGTTAAATCTTGGGCAATACAGTGTAGATCACAATCAACAATGAAACTAGATAAACTGAAAGAAGATTTGCATAGATTCTATCATGTTTCCCAAACTGGCTTGTGTAGTCTAGATGTCGAAGGACAAGTCAAATTACTATAAAAAGAGAGAAGAAGTCTCCCTCTAGAAGAAGAGGAAAAGTGGAGACAACATAGTCGAGCAATTTGGATAAAGAGAGGTGATCAGAACACCAAATGTTTTCATCATTTTTCCTGCACCAGAAGAAATAGAAAGAAAATATGGGAGATATAGGATGCTTTTGGACAAGAACACTCAAGACAGAAGGCTATAAAAAATGAAGTAGTCAAATTTTTCAAAGGATTAGGTGAGGATACAAGATCACAAATGGACGAACATGTTCATTTAGCTAGGGTGTTTCCTCTTATTGTAACTGAGGAAGATTCAATACTGTTGGAAAGACCCTACTCAAAGGAGGAATTATGGAAAGTTCTAAAATACTTTGCAAAGGATAAAATACCAGGACCAGCTAGTTGGACTATTGATTTCTTCCTACATTATTTCGAGCTGGTTGGGGAAGAGTTACTCGAGGTGGTTAAGGACTCAAGGAGAAGGGGTGAAGTGATCAAATCTCTTAACTCGATTTTTCTGGTTTCAATTCCTAAAGTTAACAAACCTTTGAATTTTGGATATTTCAAATGTATATCACTCTGTAACCTATGTTAGAAAGTTATAGAAAAGATCTTGACGAATAGGATAAAACATGTTCTCTCACGATCATTGTCAGGAGAATAGTTGGGATTTTTGCAGGGGAGAAAAATAATGGAGGCCATAGGGACGACACAAGAATGCATTCATAGTATTAATAAAAATAAAATAAAGGATTTAATATTGAAACTTGACTTAAAGAAGGCATATGATTGCATCAATTGGTATTTCTTGAGAATGATATTAATTCAATCAGGCTTCGGTCTGATGGCCACCAATTGGTTAATGAGTTGTGTATTAATTGCTACCTATGTAGCTCTGATTAATGGCGAGCCTTCATCCTTTTCCCAGCAAGGCAGAGGAATGAGACAAGGATGCCCAAATTATCCTCTGGTATTTATTCTTGTGATGGAAGGACTCAGTTTATTTCTCAAAAAAGGTAAGGAGGAAGGGAAACTGACGAGAGTGAAGGTTGCTAGAATAGTAAAAATCCTACAACTATTCTTCATTGATGTTTTGTTGATTATGACGACAGCCAATTTTCAAGAATGGAAGGAGATAGTTTGCCTCATCTCAAACTTTATTAGAGCATCGGGTTTAGAGATTAATTTATACAAATCAACTTTTCATTATTCAGGCCTCGAAGGAGACAATTTAGAACAATTCAAGGAGATATTCTCATATAATTTTATCGATCTAAATTCTGGATTCTATTATCTGAGATAATACCTAAAACCTTTGATCTATAAAACAAAGGAATGGAGGTGGCTAATAAATACATTCTAGAGGAGGATTGATCATTGGTGCAACAAATGGATTAACCTTGGAGGGCACTTCTCCCTTATAAAAGCAGTCCTAGAAAGTCAATCGGTCTACTGGATGACTTTGTCAACAATTCCAAATTCGGTTCTAAATAAGATTCACTAGCTAATTTTCTCATTTTTATGGTCTAGATGCAGTGAAAGAAACTGAATGCACCTTTGTAAGTGGGAGGCGATAGCTAAACCAAAGAAATTTGGGGGTTGGGGGCTGAGGAATCTATTTCTCTTTAAAAAAGCCTTGGCAACGAACACGTTGTGGAGAGTATTGATGAAGGCAGGCATTTGGCACATAGTTATTAAATACAAATATTTACCATATGTCTTGGTTTCCACCTGGTTCAGAATGGATACAAGCAATTTGGCGACAACATCACAGACCTAGAAAAATATTCTCAAATATTTACCGGTTATTGTCCACCAGTTGAGTTGGAGCCTAGGCTCTGGTCAGATTATCTTATTAGGAAGGGACTTGATACTTGGTCTGGGAAGGCATTCTCTATTGTTACCCAAGCATCTATGTGTTTTAAAGAAGAGAAATATAACCTTTTTATTTCAGGCCCGAGGTGAAGTTCGGACATACTATTTAGATTCATACTAGAAAAATAGTGGAGAGCTCGGACTCTCGGGCAATTTAGCTAAAGAATGGAACTATTACTGCAATTATTTGTCAGGTGTTGGTATCCAACTTCAGGATAGGGAGGATGAACTTAAATGTTCGAGAGGAGATAAGTCAGGGGACCTAATTGTCAAAAATGTTTACAGAGCTTTAGTGGAGATCAGTTGGCAGCAAACTATAAGGGGATGGAGGAAAGCCATTTGGAATTGGAATTTAGCCCTAAAAATCAAACTTTTCACTTGGCTCTCATTGGAAAATAAGATACTTACCTAGGACAATTTAGTTGCAAAGGGGGGGGGAAGGACCAAGTTATTGTATCATTTGTACGAGAGGCCCTGAGTCGGTTTGCCACTTATTCATCCATTTTTATTTCACAAAACAAGTTTGGCAATTGATATAAGATGTTTTAAAACAGAAAATGGTATGGGAAGGAAATTATGTAAAAGAATGTTATGATCATTGATTTTCCCAGACACCTGAAATGACTACCCTACCAGCTATAATTAGTTGGCATATATGGATGGAACACAACAAGGCAATTTTTGAAAATGGGAGGCCTTCCATCACATCAGTGGTATAGAAGACTCAGGGGATTTTAAATACACATTCAACAACTCAAATTATGCATACAATTTGCAGGGTTCAGACTCCTATCCTGGAGGGTATACTAGTGGGATGGTTTGATGGAGATGCTTCATCAAGTGGAATACAAAATGGAGTAGGGGGGATACTAAAAATCAGTGATAACAGGGTGTATAAGTGGTCTTTCAATACTAGACCTGGATCAAACAATAGGGCAGAGTTACTTGGAGTTTGGGAAACATTATTGCTTGCTACAAGACTTCATATCTCATAATTGCAGGTTGTTGGAGACTCAAAAATTATTATAGACTGGCACAAAGGAAAAGGTAGGCTTCAAATTATCTGTTTAGATTGTTGGAAGATAAAAATAAGAGAATTAAACACTCACTTTAGAGCTATCACTTTCGCCCATACCTACCGAGAATACAACAAGAAGGCTGATGAATTAGCAAAGAAAGCACTCAAGGAATAGATTGGAAAAATCTACTTCACTCAATGGGAAGAAGGATATAAAGGTCCTACTAGATGCTTAAAATATTTACTAGATGCTTAAAAATATTTTAGTACATCTTCCAAGTTTAAAATATATCTGTAATTTTTGAGGCATGAAAATGTCATAATGTTGTTGTGGCAACTTTTATGTTATTGGGAAGGGACATTTTGGGCATATCCCTTTTGTATTTCATGAGATATTAGCTGGTGAGCATTCATATCTCAATGGAGGGCTTGATTGTAAATCTTAAAACTTTTTCATGGTCTTGTTTTGGACTAATGGCAATATATATATGCAATTATATTTACAATATAATGAGAAATTTTCAATTGGAAAATGAAATTTTGTTTAAATATTTCAATTTCTTTTTCGATAACTTCCATATTTGTCTTAATCTCTTTTCTTTTTGGACTACTTCCATATTTGTCTTAGGAATCTTGAGTTACTACTTATTTTAATAAATAAAATAAAAAAATTAAACATCCAAATTCCCATGCCTTTGTTATTCCATGAATATTTAATATGAAAATTTAGGAATCTTGAGTTACCACTTATTTTAATAAATAAAATAAAAGAATTAGGCATCCAAATTCACATGCCTTGTTATTCCATGAATATTTAATATGAAAATTATTTTGTCATTTTTTACATCATATAGAAGAGATTTAAAAAAAACATTGGTGTATTATTCAAGCACTTTTGTGAAATAATATTTTGATAAAATGTCATCCTTCTTTGCATGCGTTGTACGTGGGAGGGGCCACACGTCATTAATATGTCGACTTAAAGTATATCATTCCATATATTTTTATGTATTTTTCGAGCTGTCCTTTCCATCGATAGAGAGAAAATCGGGAAAGTTTGCCACGTGGAACAGGACAGAAATATTCTTTTCTTTTGTTTCCCTTAACGCATCTACGTGGATTTGATAGTTTGTGCATGCATACGTAGATTGGCCAACAATAGAATATAATAAAAATGAGCATGAGGGCCTCACCTTTCGCTTCAAACATATTGCAAAGAGAGATGCTTCTTGTCTAGAGGTGTTGTGATAAGTATATGGTGACTTATGACTATCAAGTGCAATATCATATGAGTACTTAAAGTGAATGATGTTATGGGAGATAATTCATAGAGAATGTTTGAAGTATTCAAATATTTTGTATAATTTATTTTGAAAAATATATATTTTATGATCTATGGATTTTTTTTTCATATAGGATTGAATTTCGAATTTGGGGAGAGAGGATTTTGATGTTATGAGGGTAGAATTTTTTTTTTCATACAGGATTGAATTTCGAATTTGGGGAGAGAGGATTTTGATGGTATGAGGGTAGAAATTTTGATTGATATGAGTATTATTGTGATATGATATGTTGATTAAGGTTGAGTTATTAGGCCATACCTTTACAATTATTTTTTGGGGATAGTATGGATTTTGCATGGCAGAAAAGTTGTGGATCTCCAACCTTAGCATAAGGTGGCAAGGGGTTGTCGTTATGGCCATACTGCCACTCAGGTTTGGCATTTTAGTTCTTTTAGAAGGTGTTGTCTATGATGGTGTTAATGTGTTTCTTTGTATTTCTTGTAAATTGGACTCATCAAAACTTGTTTTCTCTCTTTTCAAGGTAAATCCCTACCCTCCTTCAACACTGTCTTTGAATGCCTTAAGTGATAGATTGAGACATTGGAAAAACTTTAATGTTTTTTTTTTGAAAGAAGAGGTTGATATTGGTTAAGTTAGTGAGTGTGGCACCATTGATCCTTCTATGCACTATGTGTGTTGCATGCGCCTTTTATGCAATGAAGAACCTCCCATTCTCCCTTTCACTTAACACGATGTTTCATTCATATGCAACATTAGGGAAGATATCTACATCCCTGCATACTCCTTGAACATGCTTCATCCCCACATGTTGCACCTATGCTCCATACATCACATCCTTCATCACCTTCCCCATACTTTGCATCACTGCATGTTCTCATCCCTACACACTCATTTCCCTTTTTCTTCCCTTTGTACATGGTTCCCTCCATCATATGTTGGCTTTTTATCACCCCTATGCCCCAAATCTCTACATCATATGTAGATGCAGAGGGAGGAGGTCAAGATTTTCACCCATCAAGCACAATGCCTCCAACCACACATTCTAAGGTAAAATACTTGAAGTTCTTATGGTCTCATTAGGTAACACATACCCCTTGGTGGTTAAGGCTCTTCTATGATAGGAAACAGAAGCAATGAATGTTAACTTAGCTCCACCATCTTTTTTGTATCCCCTTTGATCTTGGCACTATTATCATTGTGTCTCAGAGAATTCAATGATATGTGTAAGGAGGGAAATATTGTTAGTTTGGTTGAAGCATATTTGAGAGATGCGGTTAAGGACAAGGGAGAACCATTTGTTGGTCATACTACAAATTCTTTGGCTCAAAATGGAAGTCATTCCATTGGTCAATTGCATGCTAATTGTTACTTAGTAATACCAAAAGAAGAATGTAGAAAGAACATAGTTTTGACATTAGGGTTGGTGAACATTAGATGTGTATCAAAGGTTTGTGACTTGCATGAAGTGGTCAAATTGTGTGTCAATAGGTTTGATTCCAATTACAAGGTGATAAAATTGGATAGGGAGGGAAAGATATAGATTCCCTTACCGTTGTTGTTTCCAAAAGGATGTTGAGGCTCTTAGAGCCCACAAGGATGTTTAAAGTGTCTGATGTTTATTCCTTCCTTAGTTCTCACATTGGTGAATTTTCTCTTCTAAATAAATGGATGGTCAAACCCTCATTCAAGATGATAAGTTGATTTTGAAAGAGGAACTCCAAGTTATTTCAGTTGAGAGTGTTGAGCCCTCGAAAATCCCCCCAAGGTTTGGGAAAAACTTGGGGCCCCACCTTTTTGTCACTAGTTAGGACATGTTTCCTTCTTTTAGGAAACACATTGACATTGTTTCCTTATTTCCTTGTTGAATTTAAAATGTTCAAGTTACAAGGGATTTCATGTTTCACTTGCTTCGTTTGATTTAGTTCTTTTCTTGAGATTTATTCCTTATTCAATTTTGGTTTCTTTTCTTTCTAGTTTGAACTCCTTTGGTTCATAATTTATATACAAGGCCTCTTCTTCACTTGTTTCATTTGATCAGCCCCCAATTTTGGAATCGGTCCCGATAGCCAAATGAACCCCTCATTTCACCAACTATGGTGTCGACAGGTCCCGATTTTGGAATCGATCCCAATCTCCTAGTCGAGCCCTTCTTACTATTTGAATTGTTCAAATATTTCTTTGAGTTCGAACTCTTCTTTAACCTTGTTCAAATGTCTCTTCCTGCATTTCCAACTGTTCTCCCTTTTGAAATTTTTTCTCTTTTTAAAATTTAGCTAAGTCAAAACCTTTACAAGGTATTGATTTTTCAATTAGACCTGATGTGCAAATTGAGCATCCTTTTCACTTATTTTTTGTTACCATGCTATGATTTGGAAATTGGCCTCAATTTCCAAATGGATCCCTCTCATCACCATTTTTAATGTAGATACCATATGGACTTTCAACCTCATTCGATGTTCTTTTCGATCGGTGTTTGATTATTTCCTTTGAAGCCAAACATCCTTAATTAGTACAAAACTTCAAAATCGGGTCATCTAGTAACTAAATTGGTTTATCTTCATCCTAATTTAATGATCGGTCCCAACTTCAAAATTGTCCTTCCCTTTACAAATAATGATGACATGAGGTCCAAATATTCCAGTCGGCCTTGATTTGGAAATTTAATTCCTTTCCCACAACTCTTTTTTGCATGTGTGAAACCATTTTTTAACTCTTCACATGAGAAAAATAGTTTTGAGTTTAATTATGATTGAGAATTTCCTTTTGTGAATGTTAGTGATGCGGGGTCCTAATTTCCCAACTAGCCTTGATTTTGAAATCGTCCTCCCCCATGAAAACTTGTTCATTGATGTTATGATTAGGTCCAACTTCAAAATAGGGAATTCTCATGCCTAAGAGTATGGATAAGGGGTCTAAATTTTCAAATAGGTCGTGATTCACAAAACATTCCTCCCTTTGTTTTTAGGCTCTTCGCACATGTTACATTTTTAAAAATTCACCATGCATTAACACACAATTAATTCACAACCCATGTTGGTTTTATCGACTCCCTTCTTAGGTTATCTGAGTTATTGACTCAGGGTTCATGTCATTTGGGGTTCCAACAAAGCCTCTAACTGTCGACCCTCCTAGTAAACCAGAAGGAAGCGCAGCGCCCGGAAGGTACTGTGCAGTCTCACCCAAGATAGATAAGGATGGTTGACTATAAGACTTAGGTGTTTATAG
This sequence comes from Picea engelmannii, assembly GCA_009831015.1. Classification (NCBI taxonomy): domain Eukaryota; kingdom Viridiplantae; phylum Streptophyta; class Pinopsida; order Pinales; family Pinaceae; genus Picea; species Picea engelmannii. The sequence goes on from ML862721.1 coordinate 9,854, forward strand.
CCTAGGATAGAGTAAGAGATAAAGGGTTTCTTGATTAAGGCCATGTTCCGCAAACTGTTACTGTAATCTACTTGTTCCCAGGAATCAAATGCATATAACTCAAAATATAAACAGATTCTAATAATGTGTTTGGTTATTCATCAATTGTAGTCATCTATTGCTTGAAAGAAGTTAAAGATATGCAAAGATTCAACACATTACACAGATGTTACCGTGGTTCACCCCTCCTAGGATACGTCCAGAAAAATTTGGCTCTTGGCTCTTTTATTATAGTAGTTCTTGATCTCCCAGCACCGCGCGCTTACAGTTCTCTGCAAAAGTGGGTAAGATCTATGTGAGGTGAACTAGATCGCACCAGGATCTACAGCCTGCGGTCTAATCCTCAGATCTACCTTCCCACATATCTTTCTTTCTCAACAACTTACAAAACTCGATTCATACAATTCAAACCCCTCACGTATCGCCAACAACAATACTCGAAAAAATCACTCAATAACGATGGAAATCTTCATAAAAACTAACATAAAATCAACAATGACAACATCAACAACACCAACCCTATATGATACTTTCATATCTATATTTATACATTTCAGGCTCTTCACCCACTTACAAAATATTACCAAAACCCTAACCCTTCTTATGCTAGGTTTTTCTCCCATGCACGTGTTGTTCTTCCTCCAGTTGTCGCTTCCCTCTGCACACGCTTTCTTGCATTCACGTGAGATGATATTTTTCCAGTTGTCACTTCAGTTTCTGTTGGCAGCTAATTCAATTTTTTCCATTTCCCTATAAGCTGCCTACACCTATGTCTCCTGAACTTCAAATTGTCGTCGCATTTTGCAAATAGATGATATTTTCATTTCTTGCGACACTTGCAAATTGGTCTTAATTTATTTTTCATGACTATAAGCGTGAAAACTCCTCCATCGTTATTTGAACTATCATGATCTTCTCATTGATATTCTGAAAAGCACTTAACTTTGGTTTGTTATTGTGTGGCTATAAGGATTTTCGAACTATGCCTATTTGCCTATTCTTACTTTGATTGCACAACTGGATTTTATTAAACTGGTAAGGCATTGAGCATGAAAATTTTGTTTTTAAGACTTGCCTAGTCATTGAATTACATAGGGGTCATGGTTATTTTTGTTTTTATGTATATGATGTGATCCTATTATGGATTTTGGCTTGTCAATTCTATAATTATCGATTGCCACAATGTTTTAAAACTTTGATTACACACTTATACAATGGCATATATTTGACTTTTGGGTTTGATTTCACATTGAACATTCGTGGTTTGAAATAATACAATGGCGCATTGGTATATCATCCACCGTTTGATTTTTATGGTTGGCCGAATGATAAGGTTTTAAAACTATGCTATGATTGATTCAACAGTGGGTTAATTCGGCAGTTGTACTATGCCATTACTATTATGCATGGTGGTGAATAATCCCACCACCCTCGCACGCACACATTAATGCTTCCCCTTTGATCGTTTGTAGCTGTTAGCCCAAACGATTTTGCTCCTGCCTGTTGTTGTTTTCAACCCAAACCCTTACCATGCGCTCGCACCATGGCTCCTATTGTCCAAGATGAACCTAACGGTAGCCAGGCTCTGTTGATGTTCCACAGTGCTCACAGTGACCTTGAGGAATTTGGATGGCTCCCGTTCATACAAAAGTTTGATGGTTTTAACCCCTGCGTGGCTCGGAAATTCGCATTAACCTTTGATGGCTATCGAGCCAAGGTCGGGGATGTTCAATTGGAAACTAACGAGCAATTTCTCAGTTTAGCTACGGGTCTGCCTACCACTGGACAACGATGGTCCAAGAATTGAAAAGTGGAAGAGGTCCCATGGACCCTGCTCTTCCAGTCGCGTAAGGTTAGCTCCTGTGACAAAGGTTTTCCCGCGAATATGCTCAAGCAACGTTGGCACGATTTGCTGATGATAATCAAACAATTTATCACCTGCGAGGGTCGGTATGGGTTTGTTTTCTTACACCACCTTCGTTTACTTATGGTTTTCATGGGCTATGAGCTTAATATGCATTATTACTTGCATAGGAGCCTGTTTAAAATGTCTAAGAGATACAAAAGGAACCAGGCTGATAGCAGCCTTTTTCACTTCGGGCTAGTTAAAATTATTGTTGTTTATCATTTGGGGTTACACAAAGACTGTTGGAACGATTTTCTTACTCGCAATGATTTTGAAGATTCAAACCCTCCACAGGTTGACAAACCTGTGGTGAGCAAGGGCAAGTCTGTAACCCCGGTACCCTACAGTATCCTGTTACCTAAACCCTTACCCGACTCACCTATCGACCTACCCCACTCTGTGACCAAGGATGTCGAAACTGTTAAACCCGTGGCTAAAAATCCTAAACCCAAACCGACTGCGAATTCCAAATGCAAGAAGAATGCCCATTTAATCTCTCGAATGGCAAGAAACAAACCTAAACCTCCTGTCAACCCTGACCCTATCATTTTGAGTGGAGATTCTGACTCAGAAGTGGAACGTTACCTGGCAAGTGAATATCCCTATTCCGAAGGTCTGTGTGTCGAACCCTCATTTGACTTCGTGTCTAACCTACCACCTTGCTTGCAAAACGACTATAATTACCCAGGCATTAAGCTGCCTTGTAAAACCCCCGGTGATTCGTCAAAACCCTCTCCTGCTCTACCTCAACCCACAGTGCCACCCTGTGATCAGTGCAGCTCGTGGTTAGAAAGGTACTATCTTGATGTGCCAATGCTACAGTCCAGAATTCATTCTCTAGAGGATCAAGTTGCAAGGCTTACCAGTCAAAAGGCTAAATTGCAAGCCTCTGATAAGAAACAGAGAACAACAGGTTCTATTTTGTTTAAGAATGTAGAGTCAGCTACAACAGTCGTAAATTCAAAATTGGCATAGCTTGAGCAGCCTCACTGGTATGTCTATCACCTGTTTATATAACAAACTCATAGCTCTATTTACAGCGTCGATTTGCTTTGTCACATAAGCATGCATTATGTACATAGTTTTGATTGATCGAATTTTGTTTCCCAGTTTAGCTTCGATTGGATTTTCTTCGATTCGATTGATTGTGCTATGGATTTGATTGTTTTGATTTGGCTTAAATTGGATACTCTGTTTCTAATTGAAGTCGTTTCAATCTTTTCTAAACGCAAGTTGTTTCTAGTATTTCAATTTTGAACACAATCAATGTTTTGATTCGAATTGGTTATATTGTATACGATATGGTTGGCAATAATGGTTAACTGTTATGGTTTTATGTTCCATGTGATTTTTGACCAATTCGAATACCATTCAATATGTTTCTGTTAATATGTACCCAAATCGCGAATAGATACGATTCATAACAGTTATACCCAGCCGATTGATTCACATTGTTTTGTTCGACCATGTTATCAGTTCGATTCATATTGTAATGAATATGTTGTTTAAATTTGATTTGAGGAATGAAAGTGACTATACCCAGGATCAGGATTTGTCTCTATAATTAAACTCAGTCATAATTCGTTTTGATTATTTTCCTAGTTTACAATTGTAATCTCTGTTGATTCTATTACGATCCTGTCTGTTGACTGTGCAAGAAAACAATCACGAATTTGATTGTGTTGACGCTGCTGCATATGATTTCGTTTACACATAAGCGAAGCATTCTATCCATCTTTACATTTGATTGAACGATATGAATTTATGGTTATACTATTATAGTTATAACGAATCAATGATGGTTGTGTTGGATTAGATCATATCACATACGATATTACTCATTATTGATTTAATTGAATATGGAACAGTCTTGTTATTGTTTGACCCGATTTTATGGTGAAAGAAAAACAAAGTATTCTTACCTCTGTTTCGATTAAATCACTTCTGATTATGTTTCATATTAAATGATAGAATCATTTGAATCATTAGTGATTTGTTTTCAATGTTTATTGAAAGAAAATTGGATTTGATTCTTTTAAAAAAGAGATTTGATTTTATTTCTATTTGATCTTGTATGCTATTTTAGACTAGCTACAGAATCAGATGATTCTGTAGCTAAGTCTGTAGAATCAAATTCTTATTGTTTTGTTGATGAAATACCTTTCTAACTTGATATTTTTGGTCTATTGCAGATAAATTCGAACTTGCAGTGGATTTGATGAGT
>ML862721.1:33227-46432 GCA_009831015.1 Picea engelmannii
TGGCTTCTGTTCTGTCTCACTGCTACATTTCTCTAGGATCTTTGGCAATACTTTGATAGATGAAGGATTACTTAACATTTTGATGCATGATTGAAAAAAGTCTTTGATAGTACTTACTTGTTCCTTAGGTTGTATTCTGTTGGTATGGTCCAATGATGGTGGCATGTCATATTCCAGAGCTTCTATAAAGATCTCCTTTTCTTTTTGCACATCGAACTACTTCTTAGAGTTGGGGTTCTTCTTTACCCATTGGTTCTACACTGGGTCCTGTCAAACTACGTCGTTTCCTATTTTTTTTCCTCCTCAAGTGACTATGTTGATGTTCCATCCGTCATCCCTTGCTTCGGTTGAGATCCACTGAACATTCTGGTTATTTTGGTTCCTTTTTTCCTAGATCTTTATGAGTAGTGTCAGACATTCCTCTATATCATGGTCCGAAGTGCGACAATACATACAGGTCGTTGGTGGTAGTGGGCATTCCAGTGCATAATGTCCTGGTTGCTGGCAATTGTGACATGTGATTGGCCCTCTTCCACTTCCGAAACCTCCTCTGGCTCGCCCTGCTCCTCTATAGGTTGCACGATCACCTCGTGGTGAATTATATTGTGGTCCCTGATTATACTATGTGGTATTGTAATGGGGTTGTGCTAGGTTGTACTATAGCTGCGCATTATTATAAGGTTGTTGTGCAGTATTATACTGCTACTGCACAGTGTTTTATGGTGTTGGGGCTTGAGTGAACTGTGGTGTTGCCTGTCCAGTCATCATTTATTCCTATACCAAGTATGCATCTGAGGTTCTTTCCTGCATCAGCTCCATAGTTTGACAGTCTTTGTCGTCATGGCCAACTGACTTGAAAAATGTGAAATATGAGTTCGTTGGGACTGTTTGGTATTTCTACATCATCGTGCAATGGTAAGGGTCGTGACTCGGTTTCTTGCAGATTTCACACCATAATCCCCCCTGTGGCAGTAGGTTTGGCATGCCTATTGCCATATACTACGTGAACGTCGGATGTTCATTTTTGTGGTGTCTTTATGTCCTGCATGTGTTACACCAAAGGACTTCTCGTTTGTCCTTGTTCTTATTCTAGTTCAGCTGAAACGTTAAGTTCTTTAGATCCTCTTTCAGTTATTCGATAGTCGGGTCCATCTGTTGGTACTAATTCTCTTCCAATTGCAAGCCTACCTGCAAAGCCTCTGCTTGTGTCTAAAACTTCTGTTGTCATAGTGGATATTTTAAGTGTGAGAGTAGTGAGTTGACAAATAGGTGTCGATGTTGCATCTCGGTCATAAGGTATTTTAAATTCCCTTTTAATCGCTTGAATCTTTGATCAATCTCCCATACCAATTCTCCTGGTTTCTGTCTTATCTCAATCATCTCGTTCATATACTGATCCTCTAATATCGGCTTCTAGAACTCATTAATTAGTAGTTTCTTAATGTTGTCCAGTGTCCTTGTCATCTCGGGAGCACTGTTTGTGTCTAGACTCATGTACTAGTCTAGTGTGCAGTCTCTTAGCATGATCGCTAGTTGTGCGAGTTTGGTGTTTTCATTAGTGATCTTCTTTGCTTCCCAAATCTTAGTGCAAATGAATAGATGCTTCTCAAGGTATTCTGCTTCTTCTCCTCGAAACTCTGGTAATCTAATAGTAAGGTCATGTCCTGCCATTCTGAGTACTGAGTTGTTGCCTTCTCCATGCGGTGTGGATACTTGACTAAGATTACCTAAACTAGCTCCTCCAGTTGTCTCTCCTTGTGTAGATGTGCTTCTTGTTGTTGGACTTCCTCTGAACATTGGTTTCCTAAATGGTGGTGTTATCTGTGGTATATTGGTCGCACATGGGTTTATGGGTTCCACAATGACATTGATATGAAAGGGGTGGCTGGCTTCTCCTCCCGTTCCTGGGTCTCTTGTTTTCCTCTCATAGGTGGTGCGTAGGATTTCCTCAATCTGCTCCATAGCCCAAAGATCCTCTACCTCCTCCTCATCACTTTCCAAGCCCTCCCTTTCGGATATGGCTCTCTTCTTGGTGTTTATCTTATATTGGTAGGGTGCTCCACTACGCATCATTCCTGATGACGCCAAGATCCACTTGAGCTAGTTGTCATCCATCAAGATCAGGTCCAAGGGTTCCTCTTTCTTCTTCTCTTTATCCTTCCCTCCTTCCATTCCTCCTCTTTCTATCAGTGCTTTCCCCCTTCCCCCATGCACTCAGGGAAGTCTAACTGTCTTATTCCATTGTCATTACACCTTTGTTATATAGAATTATACAAGGATCGAATGTACCTTCCTCTAGGTCCTCGTAGAAATTCTTGCTCAGCTATGCTGTATGACTTTGTTGTGTCCACTGCAAACTCTGTGATGAATCCTGCCACAATACTGTCAAGCCAAAAGTCTACTACACGAGTGAATTTGTTGTTCACCTACTGCAACTGTTGAATCTGTACTAGAGTCCAATCTAGCTGTTGAATCTGGTTCATCGGGTGATTATCCATTAACCTTAAGATCGTCTCCTGTAGTAGATGCAGAAAATCACAGAAAAAGATTTCGTGTAAATCCGTAAACACGTATTTTTCCAAGTATCCATGTTGTGTGATTCTAGGGTTTCTATTGTCTTTGTGTGCAAATTCTAGCTATTTAGTTCGCAACCAACCCTCGATTTCTTCTCTCGTGGGGTTCTAACGTGTCCACATTCCCTTCTAACGGCTCATTGCTTCTTCGATGGTTCTTGTCCACTCTATCTCATCTACTCAATCCTATATTGTTCCTCTTAATACAACAACGAAACCATTTGTTGGTTTTATCGACTCCCTTCTCAGGTTATCTGAGTTATTGACCCAGTGTTCATGTCATTCGGGTTCCAACAAAGCCTCTAACTATCGACCCTCCTAGTAAACCAGAAGGCAACACAGTGCCCATAAGGTACTGCACAGTCTCACCCGAGATAGCTAAGGATGGTTGATTGTAAGGCTCAGGTGTTTACAGCCTAGGACAGAGTAGGAGATAAAGGGTTTCTTGATTAAGGCCCTGTTCTGCAAACTATTACTATAATCTACTTGTTCCCAGGAATCGCATGCATATAACTCAAAATATAAACAAATTCTAATAATGTGTTTGGTTATTCATCAATTGTAGTAATCTATTGCTTGAAAGAAATTAAAGATATGAAAACATTCAAAACATTACATAGATGTTACCATGGTTCACCCCTCCTAGGCTACATCCACAAAGATTTGGCTCTTGGATCTTTTATTATAGTAGTTCATGATCTCCCTGTGTTGCGTGCTTACAGTTCTCTGCAAAAGTGGGTAAGATCTATGTGAGGAGAACTAGATCACACCAGGCTCTGCAGCCTGTGGTCTAATCCTCAGATCTACCTTCCCTCATATCTTTCTTTCTCAACAGCTTACAAAACTCGGTTCATACAATTCAAACCCCTCATAAATCACCAACAACAATACTCGAAAAATTCACTCAATAACGATCACAATCTTCATAAAAACTAACATAAAATCAACAATGAAAACAACAACAACAACAACAACAACAACCCTATATTATACTTTCGTATCTATATTTATACATTTCGGGCTCTTCAGCCACTTATAGAATATTACCAAAACCCTAACCCTTCTTACGCTAGGTTTTTCTCCCAAGCTCACGTTTTTCTTCCTCCAGCTGTCACTTCCCTCTGTGCACGCTTTCTTGCATTCGCGTGCATTGATCTTTTGCCAGTTGTCACTTCAATTTCCTGCACACTTTCTTTCCCATGATCGTCCTTCTTTCCACTTCGACTTGGTGCCAACAACCCATATCAACTTGATTCAATGATTCCATATCTCAAATTACCACCCTTTGAAACTTATGAATAAGTACATATTTCCCTTGGTCTTTTTATTTTAAATTTCAAAATTTGAAGAAAAACTCATTTTCTTAAATTATCTAAGCATTTAAGAAACAATTGGACTTCTATAATAATGTTAATAATTTCCAATCAAACTTGGAAACATTATAGCCTATGATAGGTCACCTTACTATCTACTTCATTGATTAGGTATTCGATCCTAAAACACTCTTATTCGATTAACAATTTTTTGCTTTAAATGATCTAGGTGGTTGTTTTCTTTGCTTTATATTGCAATGATATCTATATGCATTTGAAATTTCCCTATTCTTAACATAATGAGCTATTTGTATGAGCCCCAATGTATTTTCCTTTTCCCCTGCAAATTGATTAATGAGAAATCAAAGTTTGAAATTTAAATCCTAGCTAAATTAAAATTTCTAATAAAATGGAACGTGCCTTAGGTCGAGATCAACTTCATCATCATTAAGATGATTTCCATTTCAAATCACTAGAAGTTAGATATCAATTCTTTTTTTTTTTTCAATTTTTAAGCTAAACCCTGCATGCCCTATTTCTATTTTATGCCAATTTGCAGGAATTTCCATAGGGATACCAAAGGGTGCAACATGAAAATGAAGTTTTCTATGAGAGATCTATTGTAGGAAAACCAAATGATCAAATGGATTTTGTAAAGGATAAAACACCAACAAGTGAACATACCCCCATAGTTGCAGAGTCATTAGCTAGAAGGGAAAAAAGTATACTAGAGGCAAGAAGCTAGTCATGGAAGCCCAAGCTTCCATAGATGTTAAATTTCCAATTTATGAATACACCTCATAGAAGACTAGGTTATATGGATCCCACATATACAATTAATTGTTTCATATAATTAAATATGGAAGTGGATTTAGGAATGACAAGGACTTGGATGAAACTAAAGAAGAAGAGATTTTTGTAGAACAAAGTTTAAAAAAATCATTCATACACCATGCAACATATACATCTCAAGTGATGCCTTGTGTGGATGTGATTAGGTACCTGATGTATCATATAGAGGTTAGCACAAGGATCATTATGCATGATCATGGGAGGTGTGTTGAATCATTCTCATTAGTTTATTTTGAATCCTATTATAAATTGTCAAAGGTTGAAATCCATTTCACCAACAAGTGGTTAGAAGCTTTTATGCATGAATATAACTTCTATAACATCTTGGATTAGTGGTATAAGAAAGGGAGAACATTTAAATGCATAAGTAGCAAACCCTTTCCCACCATACACCTCGTATTAGGACACACTTGGATAACCCAATTAATTAGGAGAATCTTTGGTGAAAACAATTCAACTCATGTGAAGATAGGATTGATACCAATTACGTATGAAATCAATGAAGGAGGAAGGATTTTCAATTAGTATGTTATCCTTTCTAAGTCACTCATGGAACCCATTGTAAAACTCAATTATATGGTTTCTTAGGAGCCACATAATTTTACATGCGCTCTTACCTATTAGGTGTGAGTTATGCTTCTAACACATTCATGGGGATAAGTTGGGCTTGGTCCCTAGAGAAGCCTCCTATTTATGTTTTGTTTCATTGATTTATGGAAGAACATGTACCAATTTTAGTATGCACTCAACTAGATGGTTTCATGGCACCATTAAATATGAACTCATATTTGGAAAGTCTCTAGAAGCTATAGAGGTGTTGAAAGACATTGGAGATTGGTGCTTGGATGAAAACTCTACCTACATCATGATTTAAGTTTTCACATAAGCACCTAATATGATTCCATCCTATGTGCCAAATAGGTTGATCATTCAAGAGTTCGGGTATCAAATAGCTTTGCATGGATAATTTTAAGGATGGAAATTTATTTTGAAATGTAGAAACCTTGGCGATTCTTATTGGTCCTTTATATGTCAACTATAAATGTTTGGTGATATTTTTGTTAAAATATTCAAATTTCTAAGGATTTATATAGTTTTTATAATTTTTTGGCATTTTTTAAGGTAAAATAATTTTGTCCTATAGAGTTTGGGCGAGTAATTTTTATAATAGAGAATCTTTTTTTTGGAAAAAGCATGGAAAATTATCCCATGGGAAAAATTTAGCCCCTAAAATTTCCCTCTAATCTCTGTAGGTTTTCAATGCATGCCTAATCAAACACCAAAATAAGCTATTTCCCAACCTATCCACTATATATAGGAATTTATAGGCTAAACTATTGCAATTGGGTTAGGATGGAAGGAGAAAACATCAAGGTATATTGTTTTAAGTTAAAAAGAACTCAAATGCATGATCCATTGGGTATTGTTAGAAAACATAGATCAGAGATGAGGATCTCTTTCTCTTACCAACATGAAGAGAGTGAGATTGAAAACTTTGTAGGAGAGCATTGAATTATGTAGAATTATTTAATAATTTTCATGTCAATGCCAATGAGAAAGAAAGAAGGAAGAAGGAAGAACCTGGAAGGGGTATTGTTTAGAGGCAATCTCTTCAAGAAAAAATAAAAGAACAAGAAAAACAAAGATTGGAGGCATTGTAAAAGTCCAAAGTAGAACCCGAGGCCAAAATAAATGAACAAGAATAGAGAAAGGATGGAAATAAAGAAAAAATGGAAAAGAAAAAAAAAATTAGATGCTAAAGCCATAAATATTTGCCAGTAGGGAAGGAAGAAGTAGAAAGGAGAGGAAAAGTTGAAGCAAAGGTTGAAGAATTAGAAAGGAAATAAGTTGAGGAAAAAAGATGAAGAGAAGAGGAGAGTTGAATAAGAATTGAAGAAGGAAAATAAAAATAATACAAAAGAAAAATATACCATACAAGAAGGAAATGAGTAAGTACTATATACCAATTTTGATGTAGAAAACATAGGACAACAATATTCTACACAAATGGAAGAATTCTTCACCACTCTAACCTTTACCAATACTTTTGGTTTAGGAATGGTTGTAGGAGGTGATGACCCTATTCCAACTCTAGTAGATGAAGTTTTTGACACGGAATTGTTTTCATTTGACAAACAAAGGAAGCAATTAATAAAGACAAAACAGAAAATAATAAAAATTAGTATGCATTTTGAAGTGATATTCACCATTGGAACTATGGTGATCGACACAAGAATGATGAGTTTGTCTTCCTCTGCATCTACTAGATTAGTCATTACCCAAGAAAATGTTCATAAATCTATAGATGTGGAAAATAAGATGAAGTAGTATGAAAGAAAAATAACCTTAATGTTGGAAAATCAAGTCAATTACTACAGATCTGGAAAGTATCAGACTACAAATTTTACTGATTGTGCTTTAAAAATACAATATGAATTGAACAATGTATAGAGAGAGTTATATGACAAATCCAAACATGTGCAATATCGTGGTCAAGATATTGTTTGTGTCATGACTCATATTCAAGCATGGGAGATTTCTTATCATTAAGCTTAATTACAATTTGATAAAGTTAAAGACCGATGGTCCTCCTTAGAGTTGATTCCCATAGGATTTAATGTTTTCACTACTGAAGAATTTGAAGAAATAGAGGCTGGCTTGAGATACTGGAAATAGGTGGCCCATAATGCTCTCAAGTGAGTCACTCATGAGGTAAAAAAAGTCACTTTTTTTATGGTAGGTTATAAAGGGTATGAAAAAAACTTTCCATTTACCATATTTTGGGACAAAATACAATTTCTTTCCATAGGGGTAGGTATCTAAGGACCTATAATATTAAATCAACTCAAGTAGAAAATATATCATTTCTTTGTCTAAAATTATCGAAGCAAACATTCAAAAGTTTGTTGAAGTTCCTTCCAGTGAAATGACATTAATCAATTCATTTCCACCTAAAATGTTGAAGTTTGAAAAATATTGAGGTAGATGATTACATCCTATAAAGCCCCTTTCAAACAACAACATTTTCCATGAGGATATGCATTGAATAAAACTTTTGAGGTGTGGACTACTTATATAAGGAGGTGGAGAAAGAAAAGGGATGGATCTTCTTCAAGCCACATGGGACATACCTCTTGAGAAGGAGATTCAAATAGAAAAGAATGATAACCTCCATAATTAGAAGAAAATGAATTTTTTCTCGAGGAACCAATAAGAGAAAATGAAAAATAAACCATAAGTATCAAGATGATTGATCACCCCTCCTTTTATTCTGTAAATTAGATGAATCCAACTATACAAGGGATGTTTGTTTGTGAAACTTTGAATACTTTTATATGAAATTTTAATGAATGAGAATCCACTAGTAGCCAAGCCATTTGGAGATAGACTTCAATTCTAAAATGTGTGACTTGTGGAACTATTTATGCTAATTTACTGAGTTTTGGAATGGTATAAGCATTTTGTTTTACACTGTAGATTTTTCTCATGTATGAGAAACTTGGTTCCTTTTATTTGTCTCTCATATTTTTTTATATAGCCTTAAGCATAGTACTATAGTGATCTTTTCATTTCTAGATTTTTTTATAATGCAATTATTTATTTAAATTACCATGTTTATTTTCTTAGGTAACTTTTTACTGAAGGTTTAAAGTAGTAATATATTTGGTTTTATGCTTACATCATTGGTTTTGTTACTTTAACCTAGGTGTCATTCTGTACTTTGAATATTATATTAGCTACATATCATTTATCACATTTAAAAATACCTAAAAAATGGATCAAACTCCAAATAGTAAAACCAATCAAAACCATGTAAATGTTGTTGGGCCATAAACTAGATGGATTCCCTATTCCAAATAGTGTAACAACTAATTGCGACCTTTCATTGGGGAGAATCCCTATTGATTGCATAGGGTCATGCATCTCTATAAATAGTTTTGGTGGTAGAAGGAGGGTTGGATGACAAGATGACCTATGCGGGGCCATTTTTAAAATGTATTAATAGCCCATGAATCCTCTTCATATCCCCATATGGTATCATTCTTTTAGTCTTCCAAGACCATTTTTTTGTTGTTGTAAATTCTTGAGCTATTCCATTAAAAATACAATAATAGTATAATCAAGAGATCTGGGGTGAACTAAGAAAGAGACATCCAGAGAGAAAGACTCAAATTTCTAAAGACTATGCCTACCCTTATTGGGAAACCAAGCATTCAAAACTTGGAAAAACATGCCTTCCCATAGAGGAAAACCAGGCTCTCAAAAGAAACTACATGTTTTAGAATTTTTTGACCTATCATAAGCAAGAAATGGATCTAAAGAAAAATTAAGAAACTTGGAAACAAAAAAGAGAAAGAGACTTAAAGAGGAAGACCTCCAGAGAGATTTCTTTGACCACTGGGCATTTGGAAAATTCGTTGTCACTGGAGGAATTGGTGGAGCTGGATTGTGCTTCCTTGGTTGGAAGTCTCGTACTTTTGGTGAAGGAGGATAGGGGAGGAAGATCATTGTGATAAAATTTCTACATGGGGGAGAAATGTTTTGCCTCGCTCACTTGTATCATCTGCCTGACCAGTTGAGCCTATGTTGTTTGCATGCAGTTGATATATGGAGGTGTTAGGTTGTTGTGTTGGCCATCCAAGGATAGGAATTGGGTTCTAGGAGAATGGGGTGAGTCGGAGGGACTCTGAATGAAAAAACTAGGAAGACTAAGAAGGGAGCGAGCCAACAATTTTTTTACTGTCCAATAGCTTCTTCGACGCCTATGGGTGTGTTAGGTTGTAGGATGGTAGTTGTTCATTTCCTCCTCCCATTCGTCCATCATTTTCCAAATGGAGTGTGGAACCAAACTTTCATAGCCTTCCTGGTTGATGATGACAGGCTGAGAATGGGCTCCAGTCGCTCTTCCTCCATGAATAACCCTCCCAAGGCAGGGGGTAGCACACATGCATTTGGGAATTGTAGAAACTAGGAGTGCTCAGGACTGAATCAGGAGTAGGGTTAGACTGACGGAGAAGGAAAGAGAAGATCTACCAAAGGATCTTTGAATGTTAGGAGAAGGTCCATTGATAAGAAGCGCAAGCCAAGACTAAAATGAATGAGGCGGAAGTGGAGGTTACCTAGGTGGAAAAGGAGAGAGATTTGGGAAATTAATGCCCACATCATCTGCAGAGCCAAACCTAATGATATAGTACCTCGTCATAGCTGAAGCATGAGAGAATTGGTTGGATAATTTAATGCTCAGAGCCTCATGCAGATCCCATATTTAGTTTGCATGGAGAGTGGGAGGGGTGAGAGCCATGTGGTCATCAGTTCAAGTGTTGGAGATGACATAAGTGGAGTCCAGGTGGACCACATAGGCATCCGCATCTGTGTAGTCTTCCAAGACCATTAGGTTCTATCCTAAAGAATAAATTAGATCTGTTATCCAAAATTAAGTTGGATGGTGAAGCAAAAACCTTTTCATTTAGATATCTTATCCATTTTATTCTCTCATGTCAAAATATTAAAAAAATTCAAGACAATGAAGTATGCAAGTTGTTTACCCTAACATTGGAAGGGTTCTTTCAAGCTTGGTATAGGGAAGTATTGTCTAAATCCATTCCTAGATGGAAGTAGTTCATTGAATTTTTTGTAACTGTACATGAAAATTATAATTGTGAATAGATTTGTAGTGAGCTTGAGGAAATATGAAAAAATAAAAAATAATCTTTATGATGATTTTACATAAAGTCTTGCACAATTTTATAACATATTTTGTGGGAGTGACAAACCCTCTAGGAAATAATTTATTTAATAGTATTATTATATCCTTTATATTCCAGAAGATGAAGACCAATCCTTTGACCATGAGAAAGATGAACATTGTTACAAATATCTTCTTCCAGAAATAGTAAAGTAATAAATTTCACCCTGTGACAAACACTATAATCTAAAAATCATTAGTCTGTAAAATAATACTAAAAAATAATTTAATCTAAAAATCATTAGTCTGCAAAATAATACTAAAAAATAATTTAATCTAAAAGATAATGTAAATTAATTTAGAATAAGATATTTTACACTTCCTTTATTTGAATAAATACACTGTATCAATGAACTATATATTAGAACAAGAACCCATTCTCCAAGAAGAAACAAAACATATTGATTTCCAAGTCTCATATAATATATCATTTGATTTTAAAGAAAAACCTAAGGAAAATATTTTGAACAGCAATTCTTTACCTATTTTCAATGAATAATTTATCTCTAAAAATATTGAAGATATATTAAAAACACAACACCTACTTCTTTTATCCTGGACTATGAACAAACTAAAGTTTTAGAAGTAGAAACATGGGAATCACTATTAGGTATTAGAAATTCAATAAACTCAAAAAGTGAGCAAACTGGGAATTTTTCTTTAACTTATATAACTCAAACTCGCCAATTACAAACTTCTAAGAAGAAGATAAGGAGAATATTCAAACTATGGTTAATTGAAGATACACTCACAAAGCTAGTTCATTTGGGAATAATTCTTTGATCACCTTCATCTTGAAATCTGGGGATCAAGAGTGAAATGAAGTCAAGGTTGTTTAAGGATAGCCCTATATTTGATGATGGAATTTCTTTGTCATAATTGTACTTGTGTAGGGTTATATCACTCCTTGACCATATGCAAGTTGGTATTATCAATCACGCATAGTATAAGTTGATCGCAAGGGGATTTTATTATGTTACATACAACAAATTTCTAGTTCCCCAAGAAGAAGCAATAATAGATCTACAACACATCATCATTCATAACAAAGGAAATAATGATGTAGACATAGAATTCCTTTATGCAAGCCTTATTTTGAAACTTCAAATTAATAATCATGAGCAAGAATGCCTCTTACTTCTAGATTTCTTTCAATATTTCCCTGTTTATCATAATCATTTTAGGACATTATTGGAACCTAGTTGGAGTCATGTTTCTCTCAATATTTTCCACAAATTTGTAGTGCAGGTTAAGATAAGATAGCATAGCTAGTTTTTTTTACTATCATTTAAAATAAAGGTTTGATATAATTTTATTTTTATCTTTTTAATGAATTTCACTGGATTATCCCTTAAGCGCACCAAGACATACATGCAGATGATTTATTTTCCATTTATTTGTTTCACTATTTATTTCTAGATAAATGTTTTATTTTCTCTACCTAATAGTCTAGTTTTTTCTATCAATACAAAAAAAAATGGTGAAAGTATGTTTCTCCTTTGAAGTTGACTTATAATCCATGAGAAGAAGCACACAGAAGTCTTATAATTTTTTCATTACATAAGGAGAGAGTTATAAATCTAGAAATCCTAATGAAATAACAAAAACATGCAGATCCAACCCTTAGAAACAAGCACCATTTCTCTTTCTTTTCAAAGATGATTCATGACTTTATCTTAATATTTTACAATTTTTTGAGGTTTCATATTGCATATATTTTTTGCAATTATTTTAACCTTGCATATCTCTTCTACTTTATTACCTTGTTTGTAGTTTCCCCGATTGGTTAATTGCAAGGCCTTGTAAAAACTATACACACTTGATTATATTTGTAGTTTTTGATTTTAGTTCTTGGTCCCATTATAAAACAAAGAAGCTATGCATACATGCTCCATGCTACCTAAAATTTAAAATAGAGATGGAATTGGGGCTTCCCCAAACAACTAATTCCTAGAAGATGATGACAATTTAGTTAAGTGGCAGTTCAACCAAACTGAAGATATTACCCATTCACATTAAACGAGAACCACGGGAGAAGGATTTCCAATCAAACGTATATATCTAACAAATATTTTTGGCTATATTATTATTTAAACTTGGCCAATCTTTTCTTGATAGAAATAAGTTATCCCTATAAGTGTTTAGAAATTGTTGCTTCCTCTATCCATTATTATTTAAAAAAATGGTTTTGGAAAGGAAGTTCATTTTATAAAGGGGATATATATATAAGTTTGTTACTATGGATGCTTGATGGAAGTGGATCAAGGAATGGGGTGATGGGGTGACTCTACTAGAAATATGGATGCTCACAAGAACTGGAGCAACATCACAGGAAAGTGAAACAACATATGTACTCAAAATATTCAACCCAATTTAAAGAAAAACCATATGACTATGACTATTTGTGATAACATCAAGTGAAGTTCTAAAGGAAATCAACTCCATATTTTCTATATTTAGGAAAAGCTACGAAGTCATTGAAGTTGTATGATTAGGGTACTATAGATTCAAGTTACAAGGGAATGACCTAAAGAAACAATTTATTTGAATTCTAAAGGTATGATTCCTTCTAAATTTTTTGTCTTCCTATATATTTTTTTTTGTAAATAAAAAAGAGACTATATTACCTTGTGCTAAAAAAGAAACATGTGTCAAAATATTACAACCAAGCTTGCCACCTGTTCTTCCACAGATGTGGAAACCAGAACATGTGGCACTTTG
>WSFP011418254.1:0-23385 GCA_009831015.1 Picea engelmannii
AAATGGGGACTAAGAGGCCCCAAAGTGTTCACTTAAGCATAATGTTATAATTTAAAAGTGACTTTGGGGAAAAAGGTAAATTAAGTGGAAAAAGGCCACATGAAGAAAAGTAAAGAGTTAACCTTAGAAAGTGGTCAATTAACTCAAGTGAGAATTAGATCAGGGGTATAAAGGAAAAAGGAGGGTGCCTTACTCCTCATTCATGTCATTTTAACTTTTTCATTTTGAGCTCTTGAGCTAAGGACGTTTTGAGGGTTTTGGGAGAACAAACCCTAGAGATCAGCTCAGTGGTGAAAGATTCCACCTCTCCTGGTCCAAGCTTGGTCACAAAGGTGCAATATTCCTCCCCCGCCATTCTACAATAGCTACAGGTTACTCATCCATTGGACAAGAGAGGGAATGCATAGTTTCTGGGGTTTTCCAGCAAGAGGGCACACTTGTTGAAGGAGAATTGTTCGATTTGGAGAGAGGAGGAGGTTTTGGAGGCCAAAAACCATTGGGATCTGATTGTTGAGCCTAGGGTGCCTTTCCTAGCCCATTTTGGAGAGGGTTTCTTTGGCATATGATTTGATTGGAGCTTGGCATGATTTCTAAAGAATGAGGGCGCACTGCAGAAGGGAGATCTAGTCATTTGAGGTACCATAACACCTCTGATTAGCCCGATACTTAGCCAAGGGGTTTTTATTCCCCTGATCTACTGTTATATCGATTTTGGAGGGATTTGGAGGTCTAGAAGAGGAGGGCCACAATCTGGGTAAGCTACAGCCACAGGGAAGTGCACAACTCATCCTGGGAGAGAGGTTCCAACAATCGAAGGGAAAGAAATTGATATTCTCTCTTCCTACAGGTGTTTGGGTGGCCTTTGGAGGCTTGTATCTTCTCTTCTTGGACTTGCTTGAGGGTTATTATCATTTTTGCTACTAGATCTCAGTTATATTGTTCTAGATCTGCAGATCTATTGTATCAGCATCTTCTACTATCTAAATAAAGGTCAGATCTGAAGTTGTTTCTTTTCCATTGTGTTGAATCTCTTGTATCTTGTTATTGGATGTGTTTATTACTGTATTGTTTCCACTTGCACACTGTAAACTCCATATAATCTTCATAGCGCAAGCCTAGAAGGCATATTTGCAAAACAACAAACAATAAACCAAAAAACTCAGCCTAAAATCTATGTTTCCAAGCAAGGAATGACTTGGGAATATTACAGTGGTATCAGAGCATTAAATCTTCCCAGCTTGTGCGGTTTAGCTCATGTAGAAGTTCAGTGGTATCTATATGGGAAGGCACAGGAGACAGACAAGGGAACCAAAGGCAGAAATGGAAGGATCAGGTGATGACAGTGACCCACAGGTTTTAGCAAGTATAGCAAAGGAGTTAAAGAGCTCCATAGACAATACACAGTATACACTTTAACACCATCTACAGGAGACCTAGGAGACAATGTGCAGGGGATAGGTTGAGATGAGGCAGACTTTGGAGAAGTTGAATGCTAGCTAGGACAAGATTGCGTACCTCATGATGCAGATGAACCATGTTGGGGATGGCCCAAATATTAATGCAAATAGGGAAGCTAGTGGTTCCCAAGGGGGGAATAGACATCACCATGAGTAGGATCCTAACTACCATACATAGGGACAAAGTTTATTTGGGGGAGGCTTCTCTAAAGGACCAAACAACAACAGAAGCACTCCTAGACCCTATATTCCCACATTCTTGGATGGTCAGCCTTAGGATAATCACTTTAATGAGATAGAAGACAACTTTGAGGAGTATGCCAGGGAGTATGCAGCATTGAGTGCAAGTTTCATGAGACAAGTTACTTCGGACCAGTATTGTGGTATCAAGTTCAGGGGTAGACCAAGGAACTATCACAGGAATAATAATGAGCTAGAGCGCATGGCAAGAAAGATGGAGATTCCATACTTTGATGGATCTTCTAGGATCACTGCGCAAGCTTGGGTGCAAAAGTTAGATGACTATTTGTAGCTTAACCCCATGAGGGAATTGGATGCCATTATGTTTGGCACCATTTACTTGGAAGGCAAAGCTCATGAATGGTGGTATCATGGTATGACTACCTTGAGGCATAATCATATTACTGCTTACACAAAGTTCACTCAGAGACTTATTGACAGGTTTGATCAAGGAGATCCAGACTTACATTTAAGGGAACTCACACAACTCAGGCAAACTAGATCACCGAAGGTCTATATATAGGAGTTTCAGAGGGTGGCCATAATGGTGCCAGATGTGTCTCAGGCTAGATTACTAATGCTCTTCATTGAGGGTTTGATGGAACCACTACGTGGTTGGGTTAAGGATTTTAAGCCTTCCAACGTACAGGAGGCCATATGGAGGACTAGAGATTTGATGGGTTCTGCAGCAAAAACCAAATTTACTCCTAGACCACCTATAAACCAAGGGGGAAGATATCAAAAGGGAGTGGATAAAGGAAAATGAAGGTTGGATGAGGCAACTAGAAGAGAATTGAGGAGGAAGCAACTTTGCTTCACATGCAAGGAACCTTAGGAGCCAGGGCACAAATGCATGGGTAAAGGCAAGGCACATTACATTGAGGTGATTTCTGATGATGAGGATGAAGAATATTTCAGCTACATTCAGAACATGGAAGCAAATCCACCTAGAATAGACCCTACAATGGATGAAGAAGGTGAAGAAGCAGGTTTCGACCTTACAGGGGACAAGAAGGTCACAATAACTTCCATCAATGGGGTCCCTAAGTTCAATACCTTCAGGATGAGGGGAGTGCTTCAAGGATAGAAGGTTTCGGTGCTCATAGATGGGGGAGCTTCACATAACTTCATTGATTCGGCCTTGTTGAAAAGAAGGCATATACCTACAATAGAGTTTGAGGTTTTTCGTGTGGAGGTAGCAGGGGGTCGTACTATGCCACATGACAAGTATATTCCAGGGATGAAACTTACATTGGGGAGACATGACTTAGCACAAGATTTCTATGTGATGGATCTACCAGATACCAATATTATCTTGGGAGTTTAGTGGCTTAGTACCTTGGGACCTATCACTACCAACTACAAAACCATGGAGATGTCATTCATTGAAGAGAATGGGAAAAAGGTGATACTAAGAGGGATGACAGGTAATACACCTAGAGTAGTTACAACAAAGCGCATGGAGGCCATTTTTAGGGTAGAAGACATTGTACATGCAACATAATGTAGAATATCAGTTCAGGTGGATAAGGAGGGGCATCCTCATTACTCTCATGACATTCAAAAAATCATTGACAATCACAACAAAGTTTTTGAACCTATCCCTCCAGGAGCACCACTAGATAGGAGGTTTGAGCATATTATAGAATTGGAAGGTGCAAAACCTAATATCACTACTCCTTATAGACACCCAAAAAAGTATAAGGATGAAATTGAAAAAGCTATTAAAGAACTCTTGGACATGGGTCACATTAGACAAAGTTCTAGTCCTTTTGCATCTTCGGTGGTCTTGGTAAAGAAAAAAGATTGGACTATGCACATGTGCATTGACTACAGGGCCTTGAACAAGAAGACTATTAAGAACAAGTACCCCATCCCTCGGATAGATGAGCTATTGAATGAGTTACATGGCACTATCTACTTTACCAAAGTAGACTTGCGCTTTGGTTATCATCAAATCAAAATGAGGGAGCAAGATGTGCCAAAAAACACTCTTAGATGTCATTATGGTCATTATGAATTTTTGGTTTTACACTTTGGGCTAACTAATGCGCCAACCACCTTTCAATCATGCATGAATCATGTCTTCAACAAGCAATTGAGGAAGTTTCTCTTAGTCTTCTTTGATGACTTGCTGATTTATCATAAAACTTGGGAGGATCATCTCAAGAATGTAGACCAAATCTTGAGCATTATGGAGGAACAATCTTGGTACGCTAAAGAGTCAAAGTGTGAATTTTAGATTACTTAAGTCCTTTACTTGGGATATATCATTGGAGAGAAAGGAGTACAGGTGCACCAAGAAAAAATACAAGCTATACTTGATTGGCCAACACCCAAGACTCTTACTAAGTTGAAAGGATTCCTTGGTATTTGCAGTTACTATAGGAGGTTTTCCAAAGGCTTCTCCCAACTTTACACACCCTTAATATATTTGACCAGAAAAGGCGCATTTAGGTAGAGCCAAGAGGCACAAGTGACATTTGATAAAATGAAGAAGGTAATGAGCACTTGTTCGGTTCTCTCTTTACCAGATTTCTCGCAGCCTTTCATATTGGAGTGTGATGCCTCAGGTGAGGGCATTGGAGCAATTCTTATGCAGAATAGGCACCTCACTGCCTATGAGAGTCGAAAACTGAGGGGGGCTGAGCTCCTATACACTATTTATGACAAAGAAATGTTAGCCATTATGCATGCGTTGGCTAAATTCAGAGAGTATTTGGTTGGGGTGAAATTTGTTGTCAGGATAGATCACAATAGCCTCAAGTACTTCTTAGACCAAAAGGACCTTAATGAAAGACAACAAAAATGGGTTAGCAAGATCCAAGCTTATGACTTTGACATTGAATTTGTCAAAGGAAAAAACAATGTGGTGGCTGATGATTTATCCAGGAGACCTTTAGTATATGCCATGACAAATATTTTAATTGATTGGAAGGCACATCTTTTGGTGGAGTATTCTAAAAATAGGTTTGCTTGTGAGTTGATGGATAGGAAGTACAGGATGATAACTTCAGGATCATGGATGACATCATATACTACAAGGGCCGAATTTTCTTGGTTCTTGAGTTAGAATTTAAAACGAGAGTATTGCAGGCATGCCATAACTCGCCATTGGCTGGGCATCAAGGATTTGTCAAAACATATAGGCAGGTAAGGGAAATATTTGCATGGAGGGGCATGAAAGAGGATGTAATGCGCCATATCAAGGAATGTTCCACTTGTCAGGAGAACAAGGAGGAGCACACTCATCCAGTAGGTTTATTGCAACCACTCCCTATTCCAGAGCATAAATGGGAGAGTATATCTATGGACTTCATCACAGGGATGCCTAAGGTTCAGGGCAAGGATTCCATCTTTGTGGTTGTGGACAGATTAACGAAGTTTTCCCATTTCTTTGACATTGCCACATATTACTATGCTTAGCAGGTTGCAGAACTGTTCTTCAGAGAGATATTTAGGTTGCATGGTTTGCCCAAAACCATAGTGAGTGATAGGGACAACAGGTTCATGAGCATCTTTTGGCAAGAGCTATTCAGGTTGGTAGGTATGGCCTTGAGCCCCATCACTAGCTATCATCCACAAATTGATGGCTAGGCAGAGATAATCAACAAATGGGTGGAAGGGTATCTCCAGAATTATGTATCAAGGCAACAAAAGGCATGGGTTAAGTGGTTACACATGGGTGAGTATTTCTACAACACCACCTACCACATGTCTATCGGTATGTCTCCTTTCAGGGACATATACAATTATGATCCCCTCACCTTTGTGGAGATTGTATCCGGGGATAGTAGAGCACCTATGGTACAAGATTGGATCCAAAAGAGCCAAGATATACTCAGAGAGATAAAGGATCACTTGCACAGGGTGCAAACTAAGCAAAAGATTCAGGCAGACAAGCACAGGGTGGAGCACACATTTGAGGTTGGTGATCTTGTGTACTTAAGGCTCTAACCTTACAGACAGGCATCTATAAAGAGGAATGGCACAAAAAATCTTCAACCTCGCTTCTTTTGGGCCGTATGGGGTGAAAAGAAAGGCAGGGGTCATGGCATATGAGCTTGATCTACCCCCAGGAAGCAAAATACACAACGTTTTTCATGTATCATGTTTGAAAAGAGCCATAGGGAAACACATCACTCCTATTGAGGAACTACCTTCCTTGGATGAGGAAGGACAATTGATATTGATACCTGAAGAAGTGTTGGAAGTAAGGAAGAAGAGGTTAAGGAAGAGGAACATCAGGGAGTACTTGATTAAATGGAAGGATTTTCCTATAGAGGATGCTACTTGGGAGAATGAATAGGTTCTTCAGAAAGCAGGGTCAAAATTGCTTGTGGGCAAGCAATTCCCAGTAGGGGAGACTGTAATGTCCCCCACCTCTTGATAAGAGGATTACAGAGACTTAGTAGTCTAGATGTCCTCACTAGACTATAGTCTCATGAGAAATGGGGACTAAGAGGCCCCAAAGTGTTCACTTAAGCATAATGTTATAATTTAAAAGTGACTTTGGGTAAAAAGGTAAATTAAGTGGAAGAAGGCCACATGAAGAAAAGTAAAGAGCTAACCTTAGAAGGTGGTCAATTAACTCAAGTGAGAATTAGATCAGGGGTGTAAAGGAAAAAGGAGGGAACCTCACTCCTCATTCATGTCATGTCCACTTTTGCATCTTGAACTCTTGAGCTAAGTACATTTTGAGGGTTTTGGGAGAACAAACCCTAGAGATCATCTCAGTGGTGGAAGATTCCACCTCTCCTGGTCTAAGCTTGGTCACCGAGGTGCAATATTCCTTCCCCACCATTCTACAACAGCGATACGTTACTCATCCATTGGAGAAGAGAGGGAATGCACAGTTTCTGGGGTTTTCCAGCAGGAGGGCGCACTTGTTGAAGGAGAACTATTCGATTTGGAGAGAGGAGGTTTTAGAGGCTAAAACCCATTGGGATCTGATTGTTGGGCCTAGGGCGCCTTTCCTAGCCCATTTTGGAGAGGTTTTCTTTGGCATATGATTTGTTTGGAGCTTGGCATGATTTCTAGTGAAGGAGGGCGCACTGTAGAAGGGAGATCTAGTCATTTGAGGTACCATAACACCTTCGATCAACCCAAGACTCAACTAAGGGGTTTTTATTCCTTCGATCTATTGTTCTACCTATTTTGGAGGGATTTGGAGGCCTAAAAGAGGAGGGCCGAAATCTCGGTAAGCTACAGCCATAGAAAAGTGCGCAACTTAGCCAGGGAGAGAGTTTCCTATTATTGAAGGGAAAGAAATTGATCTTGTCTCTTCCTACAGGTGTTTGGGTGGTCTTTGGAGGCTTGTATCTTCTCTTCTTAGACTTGCTTTAGGGTTATTATCATTTTTGTTGCTAGATCTCAGTTATATTGTTCCAGATCTGCATATCTATTGTATCAGGATCTTCTACTATCTAAATAAAGGTCAGATCTGAAGTTGTTGCTTTTCCATTGTGTTGAATCTCTTATATCTTGTTATTGGATGTGTTTATTACTATATTCTTGCCACTTGCACACTGTAAACTCCATATAGGCTTCATAGCGCAGGCCTAGAAGGAAGATCTGCAAAACAACAAACAATAAACCAAAAAACTCAGCCTAAAATCTAAGTTTCCAAGCAAGGAACGGCTTGGGAACATTACAAATGCCCTTATCCTGGTCATGAATCTTGCCATTGAGATGAACATCAAGTTCCTGCACGTAGGATGAGACTTGGACTTGATCGTTTCACAAGTTAACAAGAAATTCATTGTGAAGAACCCAATGTTGAAATACTATAGAGATGTCGTCTGGGATGCCATGAAGAAGTTTGATAACTTTTTGATTGAATCCATCCCTAGGGAAGAGAATCATTTGGTAGACAACCTTGCCGTTTCCGTTTCAAAGAAATCTATCTCTACAAAGTGGAAGTAAATTTCAGGCCCTCACTACCTGATAACTTGAAACATTGGCAGGTTTTTGATAATGATAACCGGATTCTGCGTTTTCTCCATAATGAGGGTGAATTCTTGAAAGCCTAGATAAACTTATTGGCAGAAAAGGAAAATATTGAAATCATTGATTTACCTGACGGACCCATACCTAAAGGTGTCGTCCCCCTAGAAAGACTTTTTGATCCAAATGACATGTATAAGGGGAAGCCGTCAAGAAAAATTGATGACGAGGTCATTGAATTTAATATTGGCACCGAGGAATCCCCAAAGATGGTCAAGTTTGGAAAGGGAACAATGCCTGATGAAAGGGAGAAGGTGATTGCCCTCATAAGAGAATTTAAGGATGTTTTCGCTTGGTCTTACAAAGATATGAAGGCTTACTGAGAGGGCGTCATACAACACGCGTGTAATATCCTCGAATCCTTTGATCGAAATATTAATTGCTAGCTCTGAGATCTATTTTGCAGATCTGATGCACTAGGGTTTCTGGTAGAGTTAAAAGTGTTAGAAAAAATAGGATCACGGAGCAATAAAACAAAAACAAATGCAGAAATAAAACACAGAAGATACACAATACAATAGAGACACAGATATACGTGGTTCACCTAGTGTGGGCTATGTCCACTAGACAAATTGCCAGGTCCTTCCTTTTTATTATCCAACAAATGAAGGGATAGAACCTACAACACATCCACTGTAACTTCCTCTTCTTTTTCTCACAGTCTCCTCTCTCAGAATACAATATTTGCAATAATACATAGCTGTAATACATTTCCCTCATAAAAGAGTGTTTCCTTCTAGGGAAAAAAACCCTAACATAAATTCTACCGTCAGATCTGCGACCTTATAATGAACGGTCCAGATTTACTATGAAATTACAATATACATTTACAAGGCAATTTTTCCTTCGGGGGATTCATCCCCGAACCCCCGTCGGGGGCCCGCTTGACCCCGAACCCCATAGGGGGGGCCTGCAACTCCCCCGCGTGGAGGGGTGTACAGTCTTCTGGGGTGTAAATTCTTCATGGGGTATAATCACAGCTGAAAACAAAAACCTATGAATCGGGAAGATAATTAGGCTCCACAACCAACAATAAAGGGTTTATGACTATGTTTCAAGTTTTTTGGATGCGTTTTGCTGTGTTTTAAGGTTTATATATAGTGCATGCGAATAGATTTGGGACTATAACCAACTCAACAATTATATTCAGCAATATAATGGACAATACAAGACCATATGTAGAAACTCAAATAAATCTCTTCACCTAGATCTATATATATGAGGATCTTAACTGGAATACAAACAAAATATTGATAAATACTGATAAGTAGATGGATCTAATAGCTGCAATGAAGATCCACTACATGCACGGAATGAAGTGTTGCATGCAACCAAAAATACGTTGCCAAACTGCTGTAAAATACTGGATAACTCATCCTAGTGCCTATACTCGTCGGCACTGATTGAGATCTGTCTCATATCGTTCACCCTGCTCCCTAGCACACTCTCCCAGCCTCTGAGATGAAACACTGGCTCACTGCTGCTCAGTCGGAACCCTAGATGGATGCCCAGATCTCCACGCACTGCAAACTGACAAACTGACACGATCTAGGAGATTTACCTGTCAAAAAAGTGTGATATTTGTCCCATTGGAAGCGTCCTCGTCTCCTCTCAAATGGGTCAGAAGGAATTTGGATCTTCCGATCTTGTTGGGCCTAGCGACCCAGAATACTAATAAGTCCTCCCTCAAAACCTCAGGTTGCAACTGGAAAATCTCCGCCCTAGATGATACTGGACTTATCTGCTGATATAATCTGATCCTATAGCTCGATGAAGAACCTGTGTGGTCCTCCCGATGGACTAGGGTGTGTCTTTCAACACCGAACTTTGTCAATGGCGATGGTTTCATCCAGAAAGCCGCCAAATAAGAAGGAAGTCGTCTGACTCCTCACTGGGTTCTAATTTCCAATTCACAATCTGCAATGATGAGAGAATATGAGCCCCTATCTCTCTTTTATACCCCTTTTCACCTTTTTCCCTTCAAGTGACTTTTAATTCATCTTTAATATTTTCTCATAAATTCACTTTATTAATTTAATGAACCTTTTTACTCCAAAAAGTGATTAATTCGCCTTTATGATTTCTTCGTCCACTGAAAGTCACTTTTCATCATCCCATCTTGTATATATTTTCGCCTAGGTAAATGAGCTATTACACTAAGGTATTTCTCCAAAAAACAAGCTCCAAATAGTACCTTTAGTGTAATTAATTAAAATATGCCCATTAATAACCTTGTTTTACGAAAATTGTCGGAATGCAACGAAACCAAGAACAAGTTGTGTGGAAATGATCCTGATGATGAATAATGGTAAATAAACTAAGTTGGGCCCCATAAAACTCATCCAAACCCTCTGAGCTCACTGATGACATACTCTCATCCCTTTGACTTGGTTGACTCAAGCCTCCTGAAGTGACTCTAACCGCATAATAAGGGAATCCAAAAGTGGGGACATGGCGACGCTATTCCCCTTAAGGAAGGCACAAACCCTTCCGACAGAAGCTCGGGAAAATAAACCCGAAAGTTGCCCCACAAGTCCAAAAGGAGTTGCAAAAGATTGTTGAGGAAGGAATAATTGAGCCTATTAGGTACTCATCTTGGGTATCTAATCTAGGCATTCTCAGGAAAAAGACTTGTGATATGAGGATATGCATTGATTTAAGAAATTTGAACCAGGCTTTGCTTAAGGAAAACTATTCTCTACCAAACTTGGAATATCTTCTGCAAAGGGTCACCAGAGTAGAGATGATGTCCATGCTTTATGGTTTCTCAGGATATAATCAGGTGTTGGTAAAGGAGGATGACCAACTAAAAACTGCTTTCACCACACCTTGGGGGGCTTATAAGTATTTGAGAATGCCCTTTGGACTGACCAATGCAAGGGCTACTTTCCAGGATGCCATGGATTATGCTTTCAGGGATTTGATTGGGAAACTTATAGAGATTTACCAGGATGATCTAACTGCTATATCCAAGAAAAGGGATCAACACATCCAGCACTTAAGAACGATTTTCCAAAGGTGCAAAGAATATGGCATTTCCTTCAACCCTAAGAAATCAATCTTTGGTGTGGATAAAGGCAAGTTACTGGGTCATATTATTTCTAAAGACAAAATCTCAATAGACCCTGTCAGGATTGAAGCTATCAAAAATACCCCTCTCCTTAAAGACAAGAAATCCTTGTAGTCTTTCTGTAATGTTCCCAACCAATTTTTGGCCAAGAACTAGGGTTTATGTTTGATGTTTTGTTTTGCATATTTCTATTACAGAAAGATGTGTTGAATTATTTTGTTGAGTTTATTGCATAGATGACATCACGACGTGGAACACACGATAATGAAATAAACACATAAACATAGATAACAAGCTTCAGATCTGACCTTTATTTAGATAAAATAAGTGATCTTCATACATAGATCTGTAAATCCGGTACAATATAGAAGATATAGACCCTAGGTCTCCATCCATTAAATATAGTTGATTATAAGATTGATTTCTTTCCCTTCTTGAATGGATTCCTTTAGATCCCTGCTGGTACGGCCTTGGATAGCTAGATCTGGAGCTGGTATGGCCTTGGAAGGCTGGATCTGGAATTGGTACGACCCTCACTAGCTAGGAATGCTCAATATTTCGGCCTCCAAATGCTACCAAAACACCCTTAAACTGTATATTAGGGGCTCTAGAGTAGGAATGATGCAAGTTTGGGTGAAAAACCCCCAAGGTTTCCTTCAGATCTGTGAGTATCCTCAATGGGAGTTGCGCCCTCCTTCAGAAATTCATCCCAAGCCAAATAAAATAATCCAAGAGGGATACCCTTGGTGTTGATGCTGCAAAAGGGTGCTATGACCCTAGAAATGAACCTCTAATGGTGTAATACTGCATATCTAGACTCCTCTAAGAAAATTGATCCTCTTCTCTTCCAAGGATGTGCCCTACTGCTGGAAACCCCTCAGATCTGTGCACCAAACTCCAAATGTTTCTTGCTGAATACCTGTGACTGGATTAGAATGGTGAGGGAGGAATATTTCACCTCCTTGGCCAAGCTTGAACCAAGAACAGAGGAATCTTTCACCTCCTTGTTGGTTTCTAGGGTTTATTTACTCAAAACCCTCAAAACGTAAGCTGTGAAGCTCAAGAGTGCAGAGTGCAAAATGAATAATGAGAATAGAATCTTAAGAGGTGCGCCCTTCACTTTCTTTTATACCTCTTTTTTCTAATTTGTCATTGAGTTTCTTTTTACCACTTGCTAAGTTTTTTTTTTAATTTAATCTTCCTTAGTCTTTTACCAAAGTCACTTTAATAATATAACCTTAGACCTCTTCAGTGACAAAACAACATTTCCTTCCCCTTACTTGTCTTGGACTATAGTCTAGAGGGGTAGCTAGACTACTAAGTCCCTAAGCTCTTGTGTCAATGAGAAGGGGATATTGCACTTTCTTTGGCCAAATTAACTTCGTGAGGAGGTTCATTCCGAACTTTGCCAAAATTGTTAAACCCCATAATAGATTATTAAAGAAGGATGCTCGTTTCAAATGGGATGACGAAGGTAAGATAACTTTCCAACGTATCAAGGAAGCAATAACTATCACACCAGTCCTCATCAGTCCAAATTTTGCTAAGGACTTCATCATCAGGGGGAAGAACAACCGATTTCTTTCATGAGCAAGAACCTTAGGGACTCAGAGCTGAATTACACCATTACAGAAAAATAGGCCTACTCTCTTGTCAAGTCCCTCAAGCATTTTTGAACTTATGTGGGATACAACAAGATCAAAGCTTTCATCCCTTTCCCTAGTGTAAAAGATGTTTTATCACAACAGGATTGTCTTGGATCAAGGGGAAAATGGGTTTCACAGATACAAGAATACGATTTGGAGATCAAACCATCCAAGATAATCAAAGGCCAAGGGTTGGCTAAGATGTTGACAGAAAGCAATCAAGAATCCATCGAAATGGGAAAGACGGAACAAATCATCGTTGTCGTAAGTGAAATTGAGAACGACGAGTGGTATTCAGATATCATTTATTACTTGAAAAACCTCACTTTCCCTGATCATTTGATAGATCATAAGAGGAGAGACCTAAGGCTCAAAGCTATGAAGTATTGCCTGACAGAAGACGGTCTCGAGTGGAGGAACCTTGATGGGGTAATCCTCAGGTGTGTGAATAAGGAAGAAGTTGACAAGTTAATGATTGACCTTCATTTAGGGTATTGTGGAGGCCATTTTGCAGCATGCACTACTGCCCATAAGATTTTAAGGGAGGGACAATATTGGCCCACTATTTTCTTCGACACACAGCGGTATGTTAGATCCTGTCAACGGTGTCAATTCTTTGTCGACAAGCAACGCCTCCCTGCCCTTCCCCTTAAGTCAATCGTCATAGAAACACCCTTTCAACAATGGGGACTGGATTTCATTAGCGAGTTCAAGGACAATTCTAGTAATGGTTATCGATGGGTTTTGACCGCCACTGACTACTTCACACGATGGGTGGAAGCCATCCCAACAAAGAAAGCAACATAAGAGCTTGTGATGAAGTTTCTTGAGGAAAAAATCATCACTAGATTTGGGGTTCTTGCCAAGCTAACCACAGATAACACCAAAGCTTTATCTCGATGACTCTCAATGAGTTTTGTTTCAAGTATAGAATCATTTTGTCACACTCCTCAAATTATTATCCTCAAGGAAACGAATTAGTGAAATCCAACAACAAAAACATCATGAATATTGTAAAGAAAATTGTTGGGGAAAACAAGAAAAGTTGGGATAGCAAGATTAAGTATGCCTTGTGGGAAGACCACACAACTACTAAGACCTCCACCGGGAAAACCCCTTTTGAGTTAGTTTATGGGTTAGAAACATGCCTACCTATAAACCTGCAGATTCCAACACTGCAAATAGCCCAACAATTTTCCACAAATAAAGAAGCATTGCAGGGGTGAATTGACCAACTTATGGAATTGGATGAAACTCGAAGAATGGCCTATGATCAAATGGCAAAGAACCAAGAAAAAGTAAAGGGGACTTTTGATTGTAGATCAAGGCAAAGAGATTTCAAGAAAGGGGGGAAGGTCTTAATGTGGGGCAAAAGGAGAGAAAAACCTGGAATGCATCAAAAGTTCGACAGTGTTTGGTTGGGGCCCTACAAGATAGAGGAAATATCCAGGCCAAACTCTTTTTATTTATCCATGACAGAAGGGAGGAGGATGCCATTACCGGTACATGGATCCCTCCTCAAACATTATTTCCAAGCTGGCACTTGACTCCTTCGAGGCCCAAGCCCCAGGTAAGTAGATATGTCATTTTGATTTCCTGCATTTGCATATTGATTGCTCATGATAGTTTAGTTGCATTTCATATCAAATTTTTCTCTACTTGCATATAAGTTTCATCATATTGTACACTTAGTTTAGAAATTTTTGAAAAAATGCTAAAATTTTATTTTCTAGATTAGTTGTCATTTTTGGTTTTGATATATATGGATGAAGGGTAATAGAACCACCTTGGATTTTACGGTTTTATGTTTTAGTGTAGGCACAAGACTACCAGGAGATGTTGGGATTCTCATGCTCTCTACGAAAAGTACATGTCCCCAAGTAGGAGTCAGATGTTATCCCCAACTCCTAGGGATAACTAAGGAGATGATGCCTCGAGGCCCTCAGGTTGCAGACATGGAGTACCGAGAGACAACTTGACCAACAATGTCCACTTTCACAGACAGAGACCCACCTCACCACCACAGCTCCAAGTTCATCACGACAGTATCCACCACATCAATTGGATTCCGGAAGACATTGGGTCTTGCTCCATGAGGTACAAGTCATGTATTATGGTGAGTATCATTTCAATATTTGAGGCATTTGAATTTGTTACATTTTAAACTGCTTTTGATTATGTAATGTTTGCTTGGACATTATGCTCTTTTCCCTATTTCACTTTGGTGGTTGACATTGTGCCCTAGTAAGTGGATCGCCCTTGGGGATATGTTTGCTACTGGGAGGTCCTCTTGACGAGTCATCGTGCCATTCTCGACCATACTTGTCACTTTCCACACTTCATCCCCTCATCTCCTTACCTTTTGGGATTTTTGAGTGTACTGACCCAAGAAGGGGTTGTCCCTCATTTCATGGGAAGAAGGGGATGAAGGCCCAAATGTTTGTAGCTAGAAAAAGATAAAAGCCAATCATGAATCTTCTAGATGCTCGCCCAGGGATCTCAAGGACAATGAAATGTCTCTCGTAACAAACTAATGGAACCCGTGAAAAATAACTAATACAAATGCCAACTAAGGTGGAGCATGTGTGGGCACTGTTTTTCATGCTTAGGTAGAAGCCCTACACATGTTTTCAACTTGGGGAAGCATGATGTGGCCAGGGTAGAGTCAAGGTGGGCATTGTTTTTCATGCTTAAGTAGAAGCCTCACCTTGGCTTCAATCTGAAAACATCTTAAAAGAATAAAAGACAATAAATGGGCTTGGAAAAAGGTTGCATTGAAAACGAAGGTGCAACACACCCTCTACAAAGGCCCCCATAAATGAGACACTAAAATCCCTTGTATCTCATGAACCCCATGCACAAGAGTCTTTCCCCCATTCATGTCACTTCATCCACATGAATTAGAGAAAGGTCTTCTTGGGAAACACTCCTAAACTTGAGGTACGTTTCACCCAATAGGTCGCTTTGTCAACCCTCCCATACCTAAACTTGGCAAATTGCATAGGATCTTTGAGCACTTGTTTATTTTGAGGAGGTAGTATGCTTGGATGGCTCTTTTATTGATTTGATTTACTCATCATGATGCATTCGACTTGAGATTCTTGGAGGGCGTATTCATTGTCTTTGCAGGACCTAGTTGGTGGACAGATTTGGAAAAACATGCGTAGCTTGGGCTTCCTTGGGGTTTGAAGCCCACAGTTTGGATACCAAGGCCATGCCGAATCATGATGATTGTCTTTGGAGGCATGAGATGACACCATGGAAGACCTAACCCAACCTCTTACTAGCCTAACGACTTTCTCTTGGGGCTAAAACGCCATACAAAGAGGGCTTGACGTCACCTAGGGTTGAGGTTGTGGTGGTAGAGTTGCTACTTATTGACACTTGGCACGATTTGGTGGGAGATGACTTGAGGAGGGTATAGCGCATGAGAGGGAGGCTCTAGAATCCCCAACGACCTCAACCTTCTACTCTAACGACTTGCTCAAGGTGTCAAGACGTCACCCTTAGAGGGATGACGTCACCTTAGGGTTTCTATTGTGCACTTTTTAAATTTAAATTTGAATCTTATATTGTAAAGGGGCAAAGTAAGGGTTCGTGTCCCCTTACTTTGTGATTACCCTAAGTTTTGTGGACAAACTCTTATTAGAGGTTTTTGTATAAATAGAGATCATTTCTATCTCATTTGATCATAGCTCTCCCATTGTGAGAAGACTACATTGGCTGAAATTTTCGCTATACTTGAGCATTTTTGGTATCTCTCTCTCCTGCAAATGATTTTTGGTATATCTCTTGATGAATGGATGAGCTAAGGTGGTGTGCACCTCTTTGAGACTCTTGTTCTTGCTTATGGATGGTTTGTCTTGGTGAAACTAGGGTTTGATCTTGCAACTTTCTTGGTTTTGGTAAGGAAAATATGCATTCTTCTTGCTCATTTCATGACATTGTTGGTTAAAACCTTAGGAGGAGTATAATTGCATACAACCTCC
Source organism: Picea engelmannii (assembly GCA_009831015.1). Classification (NCBI taxonomy): domain Eukaryota; kingdom Viridiplantae; phylum Streptophyta; class Pinopsida; order Pinales; family Pinaceae; genus Picea; species Picea engelmannii. Next base: position 16,409 of record WSFP011418254.1, read on the forward strand.
ATCAAGTTCTCTTCATTTTCTAGTTTACAAGTCTTTTATTGCAAGGTATCTTGGAGGAGTACAAGGATGTACACTCTCCTTGATCTACCTTGAGTTTGGTTTGCATGCTCTCGGGAGTAAGAGGGTTTACACCCCTAGGGATCTTGTTGATCTAACTTGTGTTTTAAAGACTCCATTCACCCATTTTTTAAAGGCACTAATCTAAATTTTTCATTGGAGAAACAAATTGTTTGCCCTGGTAAACGTGATTTAATGAGATATTGATCTTGTTCAAGTTGGAAACTCTTTGTGATGCTTTAAGGTTGCTAAAACCTCTAGGGCGTCTTAGTCTACTTGGTCTCTTCGGAGCTACAACTAAATTAAAGCTACATCCATAAGGGATGCAACAAATTATTCTCTTTTTGATTCATAACTCACAATTCAATAGTCAAAAGTTGCTAACAATTTACCCCTATAATATACTAGTCCTAGCGCATCTTTTGGGTGGATTCTTTGTGATTTTTGGTGGCTGATTTTTCTTCTGTAACAACTTGTTTGCTACAGCCATAAGGCTGCAATTATATCACTGCATCACTTGTTTCTTACAGCCTTGTTTCATTGCTAAAGTCTTGTGCTTTTATACTAGAGTTATACTAGTGCTTAGCTAGCTTACCTCTTGCATCATTTGTTAGACTTTTAGCATCTTGTTTAGCAGCTCTAATAATCATTTGTTTGCTGATATTTATCTTTGTTGACTACTGCAAATACGGATAGCAAGATTAACTTGCTTGTCCACTTAGCATATAGCTTGTATACTTCGTTTTTCTTGCATCTCGGGCATGTACTATCATCATTCGCAGATCCTCAAACTTTTTGGCAGACATTGACTACTACCGAGACTCATTTCCAAGCCACTTTCCATTTAGCAACTTGACCTATAGGGGCACCCATTCATAAGTATCACTTTCCATCTCATTTCTCCCTAGGGTCACCCGGGATTACCCCCTTGAGGTGATCATTTCACCTCTAAAGTGATGGGAATACCTATCTGAGGTGACAGTGGGTAGGTATTTTTCTAGTTGTCGCCATATTGTGGTTTGGGTCGGGCTTTTCTCAACCTACAGTTTGTGTGATAACAATATCCTCTAAGGAAAGACACGCAGTCAACTAACTCAAAATTAGGAAATTGACATAAAGGATATATAGAACAAGTGTTTTTCATAAACACCCATTCATAAGTATCACTTTCCATCTCATTTAGCCCTAGGGTCACCCGAGATTCCCCCCTTGAGGTCATCATTTCACCTCTAAAGTGATGGGAGTACCTATCTGAGGTGACAATGGGTAGGTATTCTCCTAGTTGTCGCCATCTTGTGGTTTGGGTCGGGCTTTTCCCAACCTACAGTTTGTGCGATAACAATATCCTCTAAAGAAAGACACTCAGTCTAAGTAACTCAAAATTAGGAAATTGGCCTAAATGATATATAGAACAAGTGCTTTTCATAATAATCCATCTCAATTCAGCTATAAGGTAGGATTGTTTTGTTGTAAGTTTAAATAATATATGAATCTTCTTATAAATAAATGTTTTGAAGTTAAATTTATGGATGGAAATGTATAATATGATAGAATGGATAAATTAATGTTATGTTTTGAAGTTAAATTTATGGATGGAAATGTATAATATGATAGAATGGAAGTGTCCTTTCATGAACATTTTTTCACTTTATGGATATGGTTATTGATAAACAGATTTTTTTTTTTTCTTACTTATAATTAATTTTTTCAAGCAATTCGTTAAAAACTTGTTATTTCACAAAAAAATATCCTCTAAAGAAAGACAATCAGTCAACTAACTCAAATTAAGAAATTGGCCTAAAGGATATATGGAACAATTGCTTTCCATAATAATCCATCTCAAGACAACTATAAGCTAGGATTGTTTTGTTGTAAGTTTAAATGATATATAAATCTTCTTATAAATTAATGTTTTGAAGTTAAATTTACTTATGGATACTATGGATATGTATAATATGATAGAATGGAAGTGTCTTTTGATGAACATTTTTTCAAAAGTTTTTTTTAAAGTTGCTCAGAAGTTTAAGAAAACGATAATCTTTTCTATGAATTTACTTTGACACGGTTGAGTCAAAATATCAGTTTCATAGCTTGACCCCGATAGCATCCACCCTTTAAAAGTTGTGTACTAGCATTGTTGTACGGTTGTACCTTGATTTGTAATAGATACAGGGTTCGATTCACTCAAGAATTACATAAAAGTATTGCACTAAATATGTCCTCGATAAAACCCTCAAATGGAATTTTTCTTGTGTTATGCAGTCTTTTCTTAGAGCTAATACCATCCACTAAGGTGATTTATGAAGTAACCCGAATGGATTGATTTTAAAATGACAACAATAACAATTGCAGTGGAGTCAATTATGATTAGATACATTTATTACTATCGTAGAAAGAAGAGACATTTTACTTATTGTTGTTTTACCTTATCTTTTGAGGACTATAGTACCAATTCAGACTCTGTACTTTGTGTTTTCTAGCTTTGTAAGATAGTAAGTTGTTTTCATTGCCTATAATTATGTTGTCAGAATTGCATGACTAACATGGAAAGTCGCATATATTGATGAAGAAATTTTTTAAGAGAGTAATAATGAAGTTGGAAACGGCGTGAGAAAAGCTAAAGAAATTCTATCATTAATCCCATGAGATGAAACATCATCTAGCTCTTGCCATTGAGTTAAAAATATTCTTCAATCAGACCATTTTTTCAGGGAAAGAAAGTTTACTCATAGTTCAATATATAGATCATACAACTTATGTCAACAAAGTCCAGGATATCATAGCACCACAATATAATAATCCATGCTTTGCAGCATTCACTGAAGTCTTCAATATCTATGACTGAGGATTATGTAAGCGCAATTGAAGAAAAATATTCCACATATTATTCTAACTAAAAGAAGATTATATTTCATCTAAATGAGAATTCAATGAAGAAACATGGAACTCGAAATCTTGTTTGGTTATCACACTTTTAACACTTTCATTAGAGTTCTCAGGTGTGAATAAGCTTTGGATTATTGTATACTAAACAAAAAATATAGATCCATATCTTTTGAGCAAAACTGCATATTCACACTCTTACCTTTTAAGTGTGATATGGTTATCTACATGGATTTATAAAAATGGTTATTGTAATTATTGATACAATTTTGCAAATTATTGTAAATGATAATTAGACTAGTCATAACCTTTTAAGTGTGATATGGTTATCTACATGGATTTATAAAAATGGTTATTGTAATTATTGATACAATTTTGCAAATTATTGTAAATGATAATTGGACTAGTCATAACTACCATCTCTTTTTAACTGTATAATAGTTAAACAAAAAGTAAATGGTTCAAATTTTCATGTAGAAAGCACATTGCCATTTCATTTGCATGTGATTTTGAAGTTTTCAAAGCATTTCCTCTTTGTAAGTATTGACAACTATTGAACTTCATTTTCATTAGTTCAAAGAATTGCTTTCTCTAGTGGATAAGGATTAAATTTAGGGTTCATTTTACAGGATGAGACATGCAATAGGGAAGGGCGATGTCGTACATAATGGATTACATTGGGATTGACAAGAGTTGGTAGCAGCTCCTAGCATCAATATACATAGAAACGTGGTCTTGACAAAAGTGTCTATAACAACTCCTAGCGTCAACATACATAGAAATATTTATGGCATCAATATACATAGAAACGTGGTCTTGACAAAAGAGTTGATAACAGCTCCTAGCGTCAACATACATAGAAATGAAATATTTAACTGTAGAAAAAATATGAAATTGGATTTAATTCATTGTGCTGAAGAGGTCATTTATATCACAATATTGCCATTATTATTGTAAATTATCATTATTTCCAACCATTACTTCTCTATCAGGTTGTCAAATTTTAGTGGTAAGTAAAGATATTGTGAACAAATGTAGGAAAAATAAATATTAATGCTTTTTCATGCGGATTTGTATTAACTTGATAGATTAGGATAGATTCTTTTGATGACACTAAAGTGCTTGAAATATTATTATTTGGGAGTTCCATTGGATGTAGACTCATTAGTGTACCCTGAACAAATGTACCACACAAGTATAATGGAAAAATAAGTATTAATGCTCTTTTATGCAGATTTGTATTAACTTGATAGATTAGGATAGATTCTTTTGATGACACTAAAGTGCTTGGAATATTATTATTTGGGAGTTTCATTGGATGTAGACTCACTAGTGTACCATGAGTCAAATTTTGATGTTGCAATAAGGCCCATTTGATGAAAGAATTTAATGATCTTTTTTCTTGGATAAGAATTGAAGGCCTTGGTCTACCGCCTTGTAGGACTCATTGTTTTCCAACTTGGATAAGAATTAAAGGCCTTGGTCTATTCACTTGGATGACTTGAAGTTTTCCAAATTGTTTTATTGTTAGATTGAAGAATTAGAGAGTACGACACCATTTCCAGTATCTTCACCACATACTGTTGTGATAACCAAGCTTACCATATTTCCTGTCTCTGTGTATTTCCATGCCCAAGATTTATTTTTGCTGCTCCCAGATCCTTCATAACAATGTCCTAACCAACTGAGCCAACATGTTGACCTCAACCATGCTTGTGCTTGCAATAAGCATAACATATAATTCCAAGATAATGAATATACCATAAACACAATGGTTATATTCCTTGTAAAATTTGGCTCACCATGAAGGAATCAAACTTCTTGTACCATTTGTCTAGCATGCTTTAGGCCATACAATGATTGTTCAGTTTGCAAACAAATATTGTATCTTCTGTTGTTCGATTCTGAACTAATTGTTATGGTTGTTCCATATACATCTCCTTTTCCAAAACACTCCATGTAAAACAATGTTAACATCTAGTTGTACTAACTCAAGATCAAGTAACACAACTAGTGCTAACACAACATGAATAGAAACAAGCTTTTAACAACCAGTGAGAAACTTTCATGGAAATCAATACCTTCCAAATACCCTTATGCTACTAGTCAAGCTTTGAACCTTTCATCTTTTACTATGTTTGATTTTATAAAAGAAGATCCATCAAACACTGTATCTCTATCCATAATGATTATGTGGGAAGTAGGATCCCACATTCTGCATCCCTTAACATCATCACCATATCAAAGATCTACATGTTTGATGTGGGTCCTACTTATAATGTTGATAAAAAACATAAGCATCATAACCGAATAAATTCACATTTGAGTAATTACCAGATGACTTGTTCATACCTCTTCCAGAATCTTCTAGTCTTTTGCAACCGATGGTGACCGAGTTACCAGATAACACAACCGCTTATGTCCACAACAATTGCTGCAACTTGGCATTATTGAACATGCTTATTCGATCCCATCTTCCTTGCAATACTTTCTAAGTTCCATGGATATGAACCTACTTTCATCATATATTCTCAAACACTTGATTGACCTGCCAACACATCAACCTTTCTACAGACCCACCTTTCTAACCTGGACACACTACTCCACCTCGAACTTTGCATTTGAGCAACTTTGACCAAATTCGGCCAAACCAACCTAAGTGAACCTTTTCTACTCACCTCCAGGGACTTCACATTAGAGTCTCAGTGCTCCACCTTAACATGAACATTCTCTTGACCAAATTTGGCCAAGTGGGCCAAGTAGGCCTTCACCGCTTACTTCCAGGCCCATTTACAATGGAGTTCACCAAGCCTTTTATAGGTTTCATTACATGCAATCCATGGATACAATACCACGGGCTACCCAAAAACATGGACCCAAAACACCACATGTTTTGACCTAAAATCTAGATTAACTCATTTAACTCTTTCACCGATTCAAGGTTAATCGAACATACATGCCCCCCCACATATTCAATCTACCTAAATCTATGTCTAGACTTCTCATAGGTGACCCAATAAACTAGGGGTACACATACCTATCCAGGTCTTACAAATGTATGCCCATTTACATGCAATCAATTATTTTTACGACTCCAAAATAAATACATTTTTTTCCTTCACTGTGACAACCATCATTGCTCTTGTTGTTGCCTTGTTGTACGAGCAGTTTCCACATCTTGAGCTTCCATAGCTCAAAGCTATTCTTGTCGTTGAATTTCTCTACCTCAAACTTTAACATCTGTACTTTTGCCATTAACACAAAACGCCAACACACATGATGTTCCACAACTTATAAAACCAAACTTTCTTAATATGGTGGAATAATGATATTTCAAGATTGAACTCCAAAATATTTAATTAAAAAGTTTTTTTTTTCCTTTTTTTTTTTTAAAAAACCAACCTCCACACACAGATATATATAGATATATATATATCCTTTTAACAAACACATCCACCTCACCTTTTATTAAAACACCTTCCACATAAAAAAAAAAAAAAAAAACATCCTCCACTTATTTATAAATGAAGACTTTCATACCTCATAAAGGACTTTGATACCTCATGTCATGATAATCGAAGGTTATCCACCTGTATTCAGGGATTATGACTAGTTATCGCACCTCCACGGTTTCCAAAGCAAAACCACTCGCACGGGATTTTAACCTTGGTAGTTTCGGCTGCGCGAGATTTTCCTTCCCCTTACAGCCTCCACAGGAGTTTACCTCCATGCGAAAAACAACAAAATCATGTGGCTCCTCCAACACAAAAAACCTGACTTCTCTTCCTTTGCGCGGAGGCTATATCCAGCACGAAATAATCTCGGCTTCTAGAGTTCGACTTTGCTCTACCTCTGCGGCCTCTTCTTGCTAAAAAAACCTTGTCTCCTCTTCTGCTCAAGAATCAACAAACGTCCAAAACCTCCGAACCATTGGCTCCGGATTTAACCAATGCAAGCTTCCTCACAGACAGAGTTGCTCGACTCTTTCTTCCTCTGTGCGCAAATAAACTCGTTGGCTCTTTCTTCTTTGCAAACTG
>ML862722.1:21308-31911 GCA_009831015.1 Picea engelmannii
CCACGTCCTCTTCAAACATCACTGACATTCGTTATGTCACTACTTCAGTTAATGAACGTATGAGATGCCCTTGCTCTCTCTGCAATTCACTAGCCCATTTTACATACCAATGTCCTATGATCCTTGCCTACAGGCAACGTCAAATGGCCCTGTGTCACCAACCCACCGAGGCGATAATTGACATTACTTCACCACCCAAGGATCGTCATGTCATTTCTCCAGATCCCGAGGCACTCCCATCACCTCCATTGTTCTTACATGACGTCACTGAGGATCTACCTCACAACCCCGCCAACTCTCCTGTTCATACGACAACCCTCCACCCAACCACCACGGGTACCCCTCAGTACTTCAACATATGGTTTATTTCGAGTGAACCCTCACCCTCTGCTTGTACCCCTCCCCTTGCTGCTCCAGCAGGGGGAAATCACACTAGCACTGAGATCACTCATCACGACCCCTTATATTCCCGTTGTTTCCAAAACGACGAGGAAATACTGGAAGAGCCACACAGCCTAGAATCTCCCTGGGATGCACTACATCATAGTGCACTCTTCCTCCCACAGGAAGCCCTCATGCCTCCTAATCAAAACCCCGTGTATGCGGTCGAAACGAAAGATTTTATCCCATCTGGACCTATCAATTGGTTCAAAAATCCCATTCCTTCCCCTGATGCATTCGAAGAAGGCAACATGGCTAACATTTCTCCCACCATCAAAATCGACATTTCCATTAAAAACGGCGTCGTCGAAGAAATCATCATTGGAGCTGCTTGCACTCCTCAGGAAATTGCCGCATATAAATCCCTTTTCTAGGAATACCGGGACATTTTCACCTGGTCATACACAGAGATGCCTGGTCTTGACCCATCTATTGTTGAACATCACATTGACACTTGGCCTGACATCACACCAGTTCGCCAAAAACAACGACCGCTACACCCTTCCAAGGCCGCGGCTATCAAAGCCGAAATTGACAAATTACGTACGGCCAGATTTATTTATCCCATCTCTTACACTTCATGGGTTTCCAACCCTGTACCCATCGACAAAAAATAGGGCACTATCCGCGTTTGCATAGACTTTCGCGATCTCAATAACGCATGTCCAAAAGACAACTTCCCAATGCCTTTCATCGATCATATTATCGATGACTGCGCTGGCCACGAGGCTCTCTCCTTTATGGACAGATTCTTTGGTTATAACCAAATTCAAATCCACCCAGCCGATCAATACAAAACTACATTCATTACCCTGTGGGGTACTTTCGCATATCGTGTCACGCCTTTCGGCTTAAAAAACGCCGGCGCAACCTTCCAGTGGGCGATGACATACATATTTCACGATTTGGCTGAAATCATCCTTGCCTACTTGGACGACCTCACAACTCGCTCCAAGAAACACACCCAACATCTTGATGATTTACGAATCATTTTTCAACGGTGTCGACAGTATAACATCCGCTTGAATCCTCTCAAGTGTGTATTTTGTGTCACCGTTGGACGTCTCCTCGGTTTCATCGTTTCCCAAAGTGGCATTACTGTAGACCCCCTCAAAGTCAAAGCCATCACCGAAATTCCACCTCCACGGAATTTACGACAACTGCAGAGTCTGCAGGGAAAAGCTAACTTCCTCAGATCCTTTGTTCCCGATTACGCCATACGCACACATGGTTTCCTTCGCTTACTACGTCATGACATCCCCTTTCATTGGGATGATTATTCCCAACAGTCATTTGACGATCTCAAAACATCACTTTCAAATGCACCTTTGATTAGTGCACCTGACTATAATCGCGACTACATCCTCTATGTATCAGCATCAGCTGTATCAGTAGCTGGCGTCCTCGTCCATATCAGAGATGAAAATCGTGAAAATGTCATTTACTACGTTAGTAAGAACCTCTCAGGACCACCCTTGAAGTACAAACACGAAGAGAAACATGCTCTCGCATTCGTCCTCATAGTCCAGAAACTGCGCCATTATATTCTGCTTCAGACCACCAATGTCATCGCAGACTCCAACCCTATGCAATACTTCCTCAACCGTTGACAAGTTAACGACAAATTCGCTCGATGGATCGTTATCCTTCAGGAGTACAACCTCGAGTTTTCAACACCTAAGAGTAAGAAGGCCCTCGTTCTCGCTGAACTTGTCACGACCCTTCCCTTTGACACACTTAGTGCCCCCGTCAATACCGACTTTCCTAACGAACATCTCTTTTACATCGCTTCAGATGATCCTTGGTATGGAGACCTTCTCGTCTACCTACGAACTCAAAATTTCGGTCAGCACCTTTCACGAGATGATCGTCGGCGTATTCTCCACCAGGCCCCCCGCTATCTCCTCATCATAGACATCCTATATCGGCGGGGCATCGACACTATTCTTCGTTGTTTCCTGAATATTGACGAGGCCGACAGAGTCTTAAACGATTTCCATAGCGGCGCATGTGGGGGCCACCTCTCAGGTATCTCCATGGCTCAGAAAATTATTCGGGCTGGTTACTTTTGGCCTACCCTATTTCATGATTGCATTCATGCCGTGAAAAGATGTGAGCAATGTCAGCTCTATGCCAACAAAGCCCGAGCTCCCCCCGCTCTTCTTCACCCGGTCATCACTGTAGGCCCCTTTTGTAAATGGGGCATTGACTTTATGACTTGTAATCCCCCCTCCAACAATGATCACAAATACATTGTTGTCGCTGTCGATTACTTCACCAAATGGGCCGAAGCTATGCCCACCTTCAACAACACCGCTGACACTGTAGCGTGTTTTTTATTCAATCATGTCATATCCAGGTTTGGAGTACCACTCCAACTCGTTTCCAACCACGGGAAACACTTCGAGAATGAGATCTTCGTTGAACTCTCCTCTCGGTTAGGCTTCTCTCACGAGTTTTCCTCCCCTTACTATCCGCAGTCAAACGGACAGGTCGAGGTAGTGAACAAAGTCCTCAAGACCATGTTACAGCGCACGGTGAATAAACATAAAACCAATTGGCATCACATGTTATTTTCCATGCTATGGGATTATCGAACAACAGTAAATACCGCTACGGTTTTCACACCATTTCATTTAGTCCATGGGGTCGAGGCAACTCTTCCCATCGAGTATGAAATTCCCACCCTACGCATCGCAATTGAGATTTTACCTGACACTGCTCCGATGGAGCAGCGCTTGCTGAACTTGGAGTCTCTGGATGAAGATCGCCGATCTTCATTACAGAACAACGAGGCAGCTAAAAAATGATCCAAGGCTACCTTCGATCGCCATGTCAACCTTCGATCATTTCACGAAGGCGACCTTGTCCTAGCCTATGATATCGCTCATGATACCTTTCGCCATGGAAAATTCGAATCACTCGTGCATGGCCCTTACATCATCCAACATTGCCTCACCAAAGGCACATACATCCTGGCCTCCCCCAAAGGCCTCTCACTCAAGGAACCCGTCAATGGGTTATACCTCAAGAAGTTTTATGCATAAAAGTAGTCACACTACTTTAGGTCATTTTATTTTTTCTAGTGTTTTTAATCTTTTTCTCTCACCCCTCTCGTCTAAACTATCCTTTGTGCTATTGACAGATCATTCCTTCACCAGCCTACCACATTGGTTACGCTAACGGCGCCAGCCGTTGGACACAAAATCTCGCTTCGGCGGCTTGGGCTTTATATACCCCCTCACATGAAATGCTACATTCCAGTGGCATCTGTTTGGGACCAGCAACCAACAACCAAGATGAATACACTACGGTCATTGGACTCCTGACCGACGCCCAACGTCATCATATTCGCCACTTTAGCGTCTTCCTTGACTCTCAACTAGTCGTTCTCCAACTCAATAATGTTTACCGTGTACGCGATCCATGCCTCTTTCGTAAATACCTGCAGGTTAGATTATTATATCGACATTTTGATTCCATTACATTTACACACATTCCAAGACAATTGAATCAAACAACTGATGAAATAGCTAACACAGTGTTAGATTGGCATATATCACATCAAGCTACACATACATAACACATCTCATACATTATGTCACAACATATAGATAAGATAGAAATCATCATCATCAACGCAAAAACACATGTAAACACAAAATTTGGATCTGAAAATATGTATACTCATATATATATATGGGCCTATCTGGCCATCCGAATGTTTACATACAAAATACATCGGCCCACATGCCAGTGCCACATCTCGGTACAAAAATCGGCTCACCAGCCTATCAAAAAGATATACAAAATAGATCCATCAGGGTGCCTCTATCGCACCCCCAGCTGCCCCTCCCTCAGGAGGAGGTGGTGGCCCACCCCCACCTGCCCTAGGCAGTGGTGGTGGAACACCCGCAGGACCCTCCTGCCCCGGCGGCAGGCGTCCACTGGTCATGGTGGCAAGCACAACTGCTCGTCGCACGATTGACCGCCATGGTGGCGATAACCCTATACACTGCTCCAGGAACCCCTCGTCCTGGATGCAGATCCACATGCCCTCAGGCATGTCCTGTAACACCGTCTCCAGGCGACGGCGTATATCATCAAAATCACCTCCGGCCGCCGCCGGAGGAGCGTGTGATGGCCCAGCACCAGGGTCATCAAATCGACGCCTCCTCGCCGGTCTCTCAGGCTCTGCTGGTGTCCCCGCGGCCTCATCCCACCGACGTCTCCCTCCACGCGACTGTCTCTCCAGCTCTCGCTGAGCCGGTGCTCTTTGGAACTCCACCTCACGCCCGCGAGGTGCCAAATCTGCACATGCACAAAACAACCAACACACGATCATATCAGTATCTATCATCATATATATAAACTGGTATATCAAAATCACAACATAAATCAAAACGTACAAAACTCAACATACCTCGGTCATCAAAAACCTCCCCAGGAGGCAATACCATGTCCGGGTCCCCCCGAAAGTCCACCCCAGCATAGGGGTAGCGAAGTATGACCTGCGGCATCTGCCGCCATATCTGTGCCACCTGCGCCGTAAAGTAATACCCACCTTCGCCACCACCGTGGCGAACCAAAACTGATGACCACCACCTCAAGTGGGGCTCTCGCACCCCTGGCGCCTCCAGTAGAACCCTCGGGCACAGCATCGACACCCTCTCCAGAAACTAGGCTACCAGGATAGAGCTGAACACAAACTCCCTGATACCTGTGGACCGACAATGGTCCAGCTGCGCGGTCATCCGCACGTGTAGTGTCAAACCCCAGGAGAACCGCTCACGGCCCACCACCACCCTCTCCATCACCAACAGATGGCCACCACTGATCCGTTGGGTCGCCAGTGACCCATACACTCGAACAATCATCGCCGCTATGCAATGATGTAGCAATAAATCTAGACCACTGATACTCACTATAGTCCTCGACATGTAGTTCTCACCAGAGCAATATCGTCGGGCGACATCAGCCAAGTGAGTATCCCTCGGCAGCACAGGCTCTGCCGGTAGAGGTGTCCCCTAGAAGGGGAGCCCAGTCAAGAAATAGATATCCTCCACCGCAGTGAAGGGGATCTGCTCTCCTCGCACGAGGAAGCAGTGCAGATCTGGGCTCTACATCTGGAGCAGGAACTGGAGTAAATACTCTTGTGCCCGTATCAACGGACACTCAAAAAACTTTAGCAACCCATTGGTTGCTAAAGTCGCTCTAACCGCAGGCCCTGCATTGGCCACAGCATCTCGCAGCTGTGACCAGTCTCGCTCGCGCCACCGCACATCCATAGTCACTAATAGCCACCTGCACACAACACAGAGTCTTATATCAGCTAATGCAACCATCCAGTGCATCAAAAAGACTCATTTTTTACCCCGTAAAACTTTCCTCAAAGGCATGTTTTATTTACCCACAGGCATGCACATATGCACGCCTGTTCACTACATAGGCGTGTATATCTGCGCGCCTGTTCATTTCACAGGTGTGCTCTTGAGAGCGCCTGTCCAAGTTACAGTAGCGCACTAGTGCGTGACTGTCCACCCCACAGGCGCGCCTTAAATTTCTACTCACGCGCACCCATGCGCGTCAATTCTGTGGACAGGCGCGCACGTATGCGCGCCTTCCACTGAATCGCCCACGCATACAGGCCCACATCCTATGAAAAAACCCCTTAAACCCCCTGTACGGCCCCCCGTACCTACCCTGTCCAAAAATTGGAAACCTATTTCTATGCAGGATGATCAGACCACTAACCTGAGACTCGCACATCGTCGATCGAATACCTCATGTTCCCTGAAACTCCAAATCTCCTCTGCAATCTGCTCGTCTATTCACTGTAGCAGAAGGTACAAATGAGGTGGCAATGTGGGCCCTACAGCTATATATAGGCCTTTTGCCAAACTTCCACTCAACATTCTGGGAGCCCAAGGTGTCCATTTTTCAAACCGTCTTCAGCCATGGGATCAACATCCCGCCGCCTACGTCATGGATGTCATTGGGTCACTTTTTATCCGAAGCCCCCGGGGTGCCTTTTTTTCATATCATGGTCAGGTACGCACATGCATGGTCACATTTGTCAAATACATGCTCATATCTTTGATTCTCTTCAGATATTGTTCACTTTGGGTATTTGGTTGTTATGTGCACAGGTACTTGCTCATCGGTCATCGACATCATCCCTTCAAGTATATATTCAGCACTGGCATGTAGTCTATCCCACTGTATTGCATTTACATTCCCAGTCACACCCTCTGATATTGGCCTTTAGGATCCTCATTCCCGGCTCTACAGTACCCACACCTCCATTTTCATCTTCGGTACTGCAACTCGGTAGCATTCTCACCCACATGAGTTGTCCCATTCATAGCACCCTTTGACACTTTTGACACTCATGATGTTTTTCATTACCCTTTAGGGATGGGAGTCCCGATAGTCTTTCATCATGTCGTGAATCAACCACATACTCTTTCTCTTCATTTTTCTAACTTTCCCACATGGACTCCCGGATTATCTCTTTATGGTTCTATTTTTTACCTGCACCTCCGCAGGATCATGAGCCCTTCATTTCATCCACACTCAGTTTGCCCATCTGCGAACCTACCCTCATTTCACCTACCTCATACAAAAACTCACCAATGGGGCCCCCACCCTTCATCAGTTTCCCAAGACAATTCTGCCCTCCCTAGGGCACGCATTTCACACCGGGGCACCCGTTTCTGTATTTGTACTTTTTTCCCCAAAATTATTTATTATTTATTGTACAAACACCTTTATTTCCATTCCTTACATTCTTTGTCATCACCGTTGGTGACTTGCTTTATTTTGGCCACACGCAACCCATGTCACCCTTGGTTGGAGAATTACTTATCATTTACCCTTGTCATCATCGTCCATATCTTCAGAGCACTCCCCAAGTCGGTTACCTCTACCCTCTACATTTGTTCACCTTGTCCCACCTCTGGCACAACTTAGCACCAGTCTTGTCGTCCCCCTGACACTCGACCTTGTTACACGGTTGTGGCCACTGTTTTTCTCATACATCCTCCAGCCAAGGGCAGTCTTGAGTCATCCCACTCCTTGACTTCGTCCATGTACCTTTGCCACTTCCTCACCTCAGTAGATTCCACGGAGCCCTTTTTCTCCTGGGAGTCGCGTCCCCCTTTTGTTGACATCAACACACTTTTCCAGAAGGGCGACAGTATCTTGATTCTCATTCTCTATTTTAATGAAGAGATCTCGGATGACACAGGGTGAAACACCATTGCTCCCTGCTGTCGTTGGCCCCCATAACATTCGACGCCAACACTCTCTTATGTTATGGTGGGTCTTACTTTGCGACTATTGCAGTTATTTTTGTCATTTTCCGAAGACCTCTGAACTTGGTAGGGCCATCAATGCCCACATCATTGTCACTACTTATTACCACGATAATTGCCTATTATTCAGAGTATGTTCCTTTGCAGAATTGTCTTCTGCCTTTATCATTACTGCCCCCGAGGGCGTTGCAGTTGTCTACACCAACACTTCCGTCATCTTTTTTCAGAGTTACATAAAACGAGCATGGGGCATGCCCGCCTCATTTGTACACAGTTGTATATTTTTTCTGCATGTCTCTCAGAAGGTCAGGTCCTACCGGTTCCTTTTTTCTCCAATGGATCACTCCGAACGGTCCCACTATTGCTTTCCCTTACAACAACATTCTCAGTAGAAGAAACATTGATGGATTTCGGCTATACATATGCTCCTAACCTCATCCATCAGGGGGCATCTGTTATCACTGAAATTTCGTCCACACATGGCGACAAGAACTCCGCATCATCAAGACAGCAATGAAGTCATTCATGGCACTGAATTAATTTCATAGCATTCCAGAAGGGTCAAAAACTATACAAAGTAACCAAAAATTGAAGGGCGCTTCATAGTAGTTTGGTGCGCGCGCACATGCGCAGGACAAGAACGTACTCTGCGCGCATGACGTGTGGCTGTCAATGAAAAAACCCGTGCACCTGCTAAAATGACGCATTTATGAATTGGCCGGCCTCTCAACCACTTACAGACCGTCTCCCAATCTGATTTGACTCCCAAATCCGAGCCGAATCTGTAGGGTAGGCGGGTTAATGACCTAAGGAAGCCCTAAAGGGCCCCTTTTTACACTTTGAAGAGGTTACATAATCGCCCGAGGATCTGCTATAAAAAGCCATGAAGATACATTGTTTTCACAAGGAATTTCAGGCATTGTTATGCTGCTCAGATTGTTAATGACTCATTCTTTAACGGTAACACATCGGCAGCATCGCTGGGAGTTCTTTCACTGTCATGCTCAGTTCTTCTCATTGTAAGGAAAGAAAACTTTGTGAGGGCCTCAAAGAGCCTTCCGTTGAGGGAAGAAGGAACCACAGTTCTCTTCCTTCATCGTGCTCCGATTTCATCAATAGACCAACTCAAAACCATTGGTGACATCTGTCTTTGTTTTTTCTTTGGTGTTTGTTGTTTCTTTTCACAGTTTTAATTTGTTTTCAGTTGATATTAGCTTGTAGTTTGTTTTGTTTCCTCTAACCCTTTCCTCCACAGCTGTCACGCCCTGCAAGACCCAACAGGGCGTGCAATCACCCTCGATTTGCTCAACAGGTGACGAATTGGGTGCGAACACCTTTTATTCAAAGTAAAAAATTAATATTACATTAAGAATCAAAAAAAAAAATCCTTTGGTCCATTTAGGAATCTCTTAGGTCCCTAGATGCACTTGGAAGTGATTTTGTTTAAAGGAAATGATTAGATTTATTACATTAGAATGTTCTTATGAAATAAAAAAAGAATTTTTTTCTTTGGTTTGAATTTCTCTTCTAGAGAAATAACATTTAATTTAGGGTTTGAAAAATATCTACTTCATTTTTGTACTTTTCATAATATTTTTAATTCAAGCATATTTTTTTAAATTCAAAGCAGTGTTTCCATTGACAAGTCATCCTTTTGTATGCTAAAAGTGATATAGCTTTAAATGAACTAAATTTGTTTTTATGTGATAGAAAACCAATAGTAATATATCCCCATAAGAGAGTGAGGGAAAGTGATGATCCAAAATGATCCTAGCACTAGCCTTTTTATATGAGGTAAACCTAGAACTTTTTTCCACATAATCTAGTTAAATAAAAATGCAAGTTGACTAACATACCTCATGGTGATGTTGTCTTACCACTTCATATGAAATAAGGACTAACATAACACATGGTGATGTTGGCTTACCATCTTATAACACTTCTAAAAATTTATTTATTTTGGCCTCTTTGGCTCTTTTCTATCATGAACTATGCTTGAAGGAGGTTCTTTATGGATGTTATTTTCTCTATTGGATGGTTATTTTATGCAATTAGGGTTTTGATCCTCTTGCTACTTGGAAGAAGTAATTAATTTTATGCAATTTTATGTTTCTTGCTAATGCTAAAGGTTAAATTTCTATCTTGTTTCAAGTATTCTTGTCTTGTTGAAACCCTAAGAGGGAGACATAAGTGCTTATCTCCCTCATAAAGTATGTATTTTCTGAGTTTATGCAACATTCTTTCTACAGTTAAAATCCTAAGGCCCAAAAGTGCTTTCACTTTATGGTTTTAACCCTAGACATTGATCCTTGGCCTAAGTGAAGCTAGAATAAGGGGAAAAAGATACCTAGGGCCCAAGAGTGTTTGCACCCTAGACAACTCTTTCCTCAAATTTTAAGACCTAAGGCCCAAGTTTGTTTGCACCTTTGGGTTTATACTTTACCTTTCTTGTTTCATCTAGTTAAATCTTCAAGCTAATGCATGTGTGACTCCATGATCCCTACAAGACAATGACAATATTCTAGAGGTGTTATTATGGTTAAAGTAGCTATTTAAATTAATAATTTCACTCTCTCAAATAATTTACTAACTTTTTAAACCCTAACCCTATAGAACTACTACTATTTATTGCTATTGTTGTAAAAAGTTTCCACATCCACTAAAAATTGCCTTAAATTGCTAAATATACATGTTCATAAGTGGCCTAACTTACTCAAAAAATACTTCTAGCAATTGGATAATGTTATAATAGTTGAATTCTTACTTTTCATGGTGAATTACCATATTTATGAGTAACTTTTCTTGTTGTTGTTGCAAAAGTATTTATTGTTGTTATACAATTGTTT
>ML862723.1:9755-23384 GCA_009831015.1 Picea engelmannii
TATTCTATCCATTGGCTTCTATCTCTGAGAATTGGATTCTCAGCTGCTTCATATGCCTCCTTAAAATCTGGATCATCTCTGTACATGTCCCTGAGGTCATCAAAACCCAGTGTTTTAACTCTGAACTCCTGCAATAGCAAACACTTCCTGCTCAAAGCATCAGCAACTTTGTTAGCAGTTCCAGAAATATGTTTAATCACAAAAGTGAAATTCTGCATATATTCAACCCATTTAACATGTCTCTGATTCAAATTTTCCTGTTGAGTCACAAACTGCAGTGCATGATTGTCACTGTATAAGACAAAGTCTTTGGGAATCAAGTAATGCCTCCATTTCTTCAATGCCTGGATGATAGCATAGAACTCCTTGTCATATGTGGAGTACTTCACCTTCGCTTCATTCATCTTCTCGCTGAAATATGCTATCAGCATGTCCTCTTGACTCAAGACTGCCCCTATTGCAAATCCACTTGCATCGCATTTCACTTGGAATGTCTTTTGGAAATCCGGCAACACCAAGATTGGTTGTTCCGTGATCTTCCTCTTCAACAAATTAAAACTCTTCTCAGCCTCTTCTGTCCAATGAAAAGATTTATGTCTTTTCTTCACTGTTTCCATCATCGGTGCACTAATTCCACTGAAATTTCTAATGAACTTCCGGTAGAAACTAGCTAATCCGTGAAAACTTCTCACCTCAAATATGTTCTTCGGTGATGGCCAATTCTTGATCACTTCCACCTTATCTGGATCCATCCTTAATTTGTCTGCAGAAATAACAAAGCCCAAATAGATGAGTTATGTCTTCATGAATGAGGATTTCTTCATGTTTATAAGTAGCTTCTCTTGTTGTAATCTCTTCATCACAATAGCCAAGTGTTTCAGATGCTCTGCCTTTGTTTTACTGAAAATCAGTATGTCATCGAGATACACAATGACAAATTTCCTGATGAATTCTTTCAAGAATTCGTTCATCAACCTCATAAAGGTACTTGGCGCATTTGTTAAGCCAAACTGCATAACAAGACATTCATACAACCCTTCGTCAGTCTTGAAGGTTGTTTTCCATTCATCACCTTCCCTCATACGAAGCTGGTGATAACCACTTTTCAAATCAATCTTTGAAAAATACTTTGCTCCACTTAAGCAATCCATCAAATCATCCATCCATGGCAATGGAAATCTATACCTGATGTTTATCTTGTTAATGGCTCTTGAATTAGTACACATCATCCAGCCTCCATCTTTCTTTGGACTGAGTACTGTCGGAACAACGCATGGGCTCAAGATTTCTCTAACCAACCCTTTGTCCAACAATTCCTGGACTTGTCTTTTGACCTCTTCATTCTCTTGCGGTGTTAGTCTGTACGCGGCTTTATTTGGAAAACTGGCTCCAGGTATGAGATCAATATGGTGACTCACACTTCTGATTGGTGGCAACGAACGAGGTAGTTCGTCCACTATTATGTCAGCGAACTCTTCCAATAGTTCTTGAACCTCTTCTGGTAAATCGTCCACTCTTGTGCTGGTTAAAGCAATCATTGGATTTTTGACCACAATGAACTGCAGTTCCTCCTTCTTCTTGACCTCGGTAAAGAGTTCCTTCCCACTCATGAGAAGTATAGTGTTACTTACTTCAGGTTTCACTTCCTTATCTTTGATTGGAAGCAACATATGATTTCTCCCAATCTTTTCTAGGGTGTATGTGTTCATCCTCCCATCATGAATCACATTTCTGTCATATTTCCATGGTCTACCCAGAAATAGATGACAAACATCCATAGGAATAACATCACAGAGTATTTTATCATTATATCCTCCTATCTTAAATTCAACTAAACATTGCTTAGTGACATTTACTTGATGTCCCTTTTGTAGCCATGAAACTCTATATGGACTTGGATGTTCACTCGTCTCCAGCTCCAGCTTTTCTACCATCTCTGTCAAAACGAGATTATCCATGCTACAACTATCCACAATGACCTTGCATACCTTGTCCTTGGTTTTGCAAGCAGTCCAAAAAATTTTGTTTCTTTGGGCTGAGCTCTCCACCTCCTTCTCTGGTGTTAACAGAACTTTTCGCATCATCAGTGATCTTCCGCCTTCATCATCCTCTGCCTCAACACCTCACCTTTGTGCTTTGGTGATGTGAGTCTCTCCACCCTCTTTCTTTTTATCTAGACATTCATAAGATTTGTGTCCATTCTTTCCACACGTGAAGCATTTTATCACTCCACCTCTTCCTCTTCCTCTACCTCTAGTATGAGGAAAAGTATTATTATCAGCATAATCTCCTCTCTTCTCAGTATGTTGTCCTCTTTGTTCAGCATATCACCCTCGCTGTGAGCTTCCACCTCTTTCAGTTTGAGTCTAAGGTTTCTTCCATTCCTCCTTGGGTTTCTGATTTTTATCTTGGACAACTGATTTTCCCCTAGCTTGACTTCTGCCTCGACCTCTTTGACCCTGCTTTCGGCTCAGCTTCTCCTTAGCTTTTAGATCCATCTGATAAGCATCTTCCATCGTTCAGATGGTTACCATGCTCATATCATCCTGAATGTCATACCTCAGGCCATTCATGTATCTGGAAACCTTTTCATCATTGCTTTCCCGATGACCTGCCCTGATGTTCAGCCTGTAAAATTCTTCAGTGTATTCTTTCACTGTCATCAGCTTCTGTCTTAGTTTCTGCATCCTCCTGAACAGAGTGATCTGGTAATCTCTGGGGATGAATTTTTCCTCCATCTTCGCAATCATCCTATCCCAACTCCTAATTTTTTGCTTGCCTTTGCAGCGTCTGTCAGCTTGTAGTTCATCCCACCACAATGTTGCATGTCCCTTCAATCTTGTGACAGTGTGCTTGACCTTCTTGTCTTCCTCGACATATTCATAGTCAAATTATGTGTACAGGGATCTAATCCAGTCTAGAAGCTCTTCATCATCCAGGTTTCCTTCATAAAATGGGATGTCCATTTTCGCTCTTGCACCCATTCTTGCAACAGCTTTTATCAAGTGTTCATTTGCAGCATCTTCTGCTGCAACTTCTTCTTCTTCATATTCAACTTCATTTTCACTTTCGGAATCACTAAGATCCCCAATACCGACTGTTCATCTCTGTGTTGTCTCCATGTCCTCAAGTCTGGTGCGTAAATCATGCATCTCTCTTGCCATGGTTGGGTCAAGCATCTGCCTACCTCTTCTTCTTGGTACTTCCCTTTCCTCTGGCGGATCGGGTGTTTTCATGTCTCTTCTTCTAGGTGGCATGGTGAAAATTTCCTTTTCCTTACTACGGAAAGCAAAGAATCATTTCTGTGCTCTGATACCAAACCTGACGCAGACGCACCATCTGCCTCAGTAAAGGCCTCTGCACTGACCTCCCGGTCTTTAAGGATCGTTCTAATTTTTCCCTCGAGCCGGAGTGGATCCTTTGATTCTCCACTGGAATCTCTATTAAAATTGACCCACAAGTCTTTTCTGCTCCTTACAGCCTCTAGGCCCGATCGTTGTTCTCTTCACGACAGGAAAAATAAAAATTCGGGATTCGGGGTTTCATAATCCCCGATGTCGCAAAAATTTTGTTTCCCGATTTCCCGATCTCCAATATCCCGAAGTACTTCGACTTCCGCTAGTCCCCTGGGCTAGACTCTTGGGTCCATACGACCTCCCTTTATATGACCGCAGTCCTATCACCTTTCAGGATTTTGGGGTTTCTGATGTTGAAATGTATGTGACCTCTTGTCCTCAGGATCCCTGATTCTCCAAATCCCGATATGACTCTCCCCTTTCGGGATTTTTCCCGAAGGTATCGATTTCTGCCATCCATCCCAACCGATGGATGGCTCAGGTCTACTTTGGGGTTTTCACCGTGGAGATTCATGATTCCCCGTTATGATGATATGACATAAGCTGGGCCCCATAACGGATCTTTCCTCTTTTCGGGATTTCAGACTTCGCAATTCCAAAATGCAAGTGTTTCCTGTCTTCAAGATTCACGAAACGTCGAACCCCGTCTTCTTCAGATTTCCAACACGCGTCCCAAATGGATGGACGGTCCAGATCAAACATTGGACTTCGCCAAATGCAAAGTCAAAAACACTCACTTATGTGGGTCTCGGTGTCCGGATCTCCGAATTGGATGATCACACGACACACGTCCTTCCTTAGATCAACGACTGAAATCCTTTCACTATTTCATGACTCAAAGGGTCTCGGACTCTTGGTCTCTAAACTTCCGATATGCCGATGGTTCTCGATTCCTGCCACATGTCCCAACAGATGGACGGTTCTGATTTGTATCGGGGTTTTCACTATGGATTTACCCGATCTCTTGTCCACAGGATTTATGATATCCCGAACCCCGACACCTCGATATCCCAACACCTTTCGAGACTTTCGTTCATCTTGAGAAGGTTTAAACCCCATGCAACTCCTATCAGATCGGACGACTAACGGGTAACTAGGTGAGGATCCAACGGCTCACGATCTCCTGAGCTTGAAACTCTGGACACAACCGTAACCTCCTCTCTTCTTTGTCAGATTGGACGGCTGACGAGATTTCGCTAATTCTCCACAGAGAATTCTGACCGTCTGTTTCTTCCCCCTGATGATTTCTATGAAGTGATCCAAGGATTCTTCCCCGGATTTATCCACCTGTGACACAAAACTCCGATGCCTTCTAATCACTCAATATGCACCAACTCCTTGTACTGCCTTCAATAGTTTCAAAGGATTTATCCTTCCTGAGCTTTCTCACAACTTCAAGTCTTAAAGAAGACCCTTGCATGCACTCCTTGCGGCAACCTCCAAACACTTGAAGTGTTGAATGCTCTTCGACCTTGCGCACGCTCTGTAGCAACGGTCTCTCAATACCTTGCTCAGGTTCGAAACTCTGAGTTTTTCCTCAGCTTGCACACCCCTTGAATGGCTCCTGTACCTGGGTGCACCACTGCGTGAATATGAGAACAAACGCTATCTCTCCTGATATTTCAAAGACGAACCTCTGAACCTTTTGTCAACGCACTCCTTGCGGACAATTCAACTGCACTCCTTGCAGGAACTCTTGCTCAGACAGAGAAACAATTGAAACTCATTTCACTTCCCTTCCTTCTCAGATTTCAAACATTCAACAAGAAATCATTCACACATAGCATAAAAGCAATTGCATGACAGGAAGAGTAAAACATTCATGAGCATAACATTTAAAGATGCATACACAGTGTATATATGGACACCATGAGTCTGAATCACAGCTTCTTTGTATTAATTCAGAACTTTTGTACATGGGGTCTGCTACACAGCTCTCTGCTTCTCTTCTATGCTCTCTTCTTATGCTTTCTCCTTCTATGTTACAATTACACAATGAGGGTGTCTATATCCGTTTTCCCTCCACTACTAAAACTATCTCATCAAAGAATTCAAAGCTACCTACTAAAATAAATGCTTTCTACCTACTATGGACGAGAGCGGATCGCTCAAGGTCCTTTACAATATATAAGTATGCCTCTCTTTAACTATCACATTTAAGTTTGGCGCATCCAATATTCAAAAGTTTTTAAACAATTTATCATGTGCTCAAAATGTGTTGCGCTTGCCCCACGCTCGCTTGACGTTGGTGATGCTCCTGCATCAAAATTCATTGTGTTATTTGAAATTTTAGTGTATATATTGAAAATATTAACATGCTTTTCATGTGGAACATAAAGAGACTATGGAGATTATGGAGATTTGACCCTTAAAAAAACTCATGAATTAAATAAAATTTGGATTGCCCAGTCAGCATCCACTAAGCACTCAGTTAGTAGTGATGCATATCCTAGTCAGTAGTGATTCAGCCTCTATGTCATATCCATGTGTCACAATGTGATCTGTTCCCATAGGATTCCACATGTCATGATTTCATTAGTTGACACATGTTATAGTTTGATTGGATGCCATGTGTCATGATTTCATTAGTTTCCACATGAAATAGTTTGATTGGATTCCATGTGTCATCATCCCATTGGCTTCCATGTGTCATGGTCTCATTGGATTCATTGGTTTCCATGTGTCATCATCCCATTCGCTTCCATGTGTCACGGTCTCATTGGCTTCATTGGTTTCCATGTGTCATGGAATAATTGGTTAATATATGTCGTCATGTGATTGGTTAATATAATAAAATGGAGAGGGACTTAGGATAAATGCTAAAGAAGGGGGAGATAGAACGAGAGGAGAGTAAGGAAATTAAGAACAAAAAATTGAGGAAGGAGAAGTGGATAGCCAAAGGAAGAAGGGTATTATGGGTGGAGAGATAAGGAGGGTCACAGAGTGTCATGATGGGTGAGGGGATGGAGAAAATAAAAATAAAAATAAAATCTAACGAGAAGCAGAAATATAGAGGTATGGGATGGAGGCATAAGGAGGGTGTGAAATCCCATGGAGTAGAGGAATATCATGAAGAATAATATGAGATAACACTAATTTCCAAAATAATAAGTGAGAAAGGGAATGAAATATGGAACAATAAATATGGAAATAAGAAATAAAGGGAGAAGAAAAAGAAATGTGTAAGAATGAAAACATGAAATATGGAAACAAGACTAAGTGTGGAATGGAATAACCAAGAAAATGAGACTAAGTAAAAAAATAGTCTTAAATGTTGAGAATAGAATCAAGAAAAATAAATGTGGTTCCAAGAAAATGAACACGGTTCCAAGAAAAATTAGCTTTGTTGCACATGGAAGAAGCACTCTTTGGGCCATTAGACAAAAACCTGGATATATTGAGCATATGAACCCAGATTTTGAATCCAAAAAATGTGTGACGGAGATGAGATTGTGGGATACACCAAGAAAATATGATCATTCAAAATTTTCTTATTTTGATATCATTTTTTTTATTATTCCAAGAGCGGTAAAATCAAGGTGACCAAATTTTTTATCAACAATTGGCTCCAACTGTGGGACAATGACCCCTTGGGGGTTGTTAAGAACACTAGAATATGAAGACCAACTTCCTTCTCCATTGGACTATGGGGTCATATTCAAAATAAATTCTTGTAATTCCTTCTTTGTGGAGTCATATCAAAACGTTACCTCTATTTTGCAACTACTTTATTATGCAAAACATTGACTAAAGAAACAAACTATGTAAAAACAAGATCTACCTACCCTATCTTACTTGGAGGAAAGGGACACTTTTGGGTGTAGGTTTATTTCCAATGGAACCATTTAAGCATCCAACTAATATTTTGAATTATTTCTAGAATACTGGAACATATTGAGGCTAGTACCAAAGAGTAAGGGGCATGTCCAAAGTGTGTTGAGGAAAAAATGAGCAAGATGTGCTCGAAACCCAATTGCATTGTTTGGCCAACAATGATTTGGAACCATAATCCAATAAAATAAATTCTTCATTTCTCATGATTGTTTCTATCTATGGTTGGATGAGAAGTTTCTAGTTTGAAAATTTTCTCATCTTTCTCCTTATCACTAACCACATCCAAGATTCTTGATTCATCAACAATTTATTGAAAGCATTCTTCCTCTATACATTGATTGTGTTTCCATGGTGAACTTGAGAAGATGAATTTTACAATTGTGGGGAACGGTAAGGTTGTATTTTGTTGTTCATCAACAACTTCATTATCTTCAGAAATAAAACATATCACCCATGGATCCTCTTGTTGTAATTTCCCTTCTTTTGATGCTTAGAAGATGTCTTCTTCATTAAACTTAGCTTCAGATGAGCAATCAATATCATAAAAGTTTGATGTAAAGTGATGATTTTCATCATGAATTTTTTTCATCCATTGTAGTCATTCTTCTTGTGGCTTGGTATAAGATGGCTCTGCCATTTTAGAATCTGTTGCAACGTTTTCATCATGATTATTACTCTTCAATTGAACACATGAGAGGTAAAAGTTTTCCTCAAATGGAGCATGTAGAGGATGAAATTTTTCTTGAATTGAAACATTATAGTTCTCATTTTTATTTTCAAGAAAAAGATAAGGAAAAAACAAATCACGCCTTTCATCAAAAAAAATTATGAATCCATTCCTTTATTGTCTTGAAAGAATATTGGGAAGTTTAATATATTGGCATCGGTTTCAAGAACATTTCTTTCAATGACTTGAGCTCGTTGCATTAATGTTAGGGGCCTAACCCCTCACGTAGGTAGAATAATATATTTTGATGTAATAAAGGTCAATATTAATAAGGCCTAGCAATAAGGAAGAATAAGTCCAATGTAAGAAGACCTAATAGAAGCTTCCACTTCTAGAAGGATCTTCCTCGAGGTGGTTCTTTTGATAGACATATTTAGTATAAATAGGAGTCAAGGGTATGAGAAAAATTTTCTTGGATATTATTGTAATAGAGCTATGCTCTGCTAGAGGTTTCCCCCTCTAAGAGGAAAGTGAACATTGCTCTCAGTAATCAAAGTGCTCTTTTTGGTGTTATTCTGGTATCATTTTGGTATTATTGTGGTGTTGTTTTGGTTATATTGTTGTTCATTTTCCATTTCTAGCTATTTATTTTTGTTCTGCATACTTTTTTATATCTGGAATATTAAAAGTGGTATCAAAGCACCTTCCTGGGCAGAAAATTGTGGGCTAATTTTTTTTCAGAGTAGAGACGTATTCCGACGTCTTTAAGCTACATAGATATGTCGTTACGCACATAAACTCGTAGTCGGGGATGCATACATGCAGGAAACACAAGTGGTACTTAAGTGCACATATGTTGGCCACCCTTGTAACCCATGTTGATACCCCTTCGAGTGGTAACGCATCAAACAACACATGTAAACGGATTGGCCTAAATCTCCGGAAGCCCTCCATAAATAAACCAATCAGTCACCTGACTGCTATAGTTCCACCAAGAACAACACTCGGGAAGATACTTTCTAGTACATGGGTAGTTGGGTAGTATGGCTAAGGACACGGTCTAGCCTACTTAGTTGGTTCCCTGAGATATTGGGTCAATTACTATTGTTGGACCCCGCACGTATATCAGAGAGCTATAGCACAGGGCAAACCCTTATCTATAAAACCCTTGAATACCTAACATTTGGGGACGGAAACAAAAACAGAATGAACAATATCTATTGCCCCGCAACTGTGTCTCAATGAATGAATTTTCTAATATATCCCAACTAGTGATGGTTCCAGGAAGCAATGAATAAAATCATTCACAAGCATATTATTTTACAGTTAAGATGAACAACTAGCATGCAACATCATTTTCATCCACATTATAAATCTTACAAGCATTATAAAACTTAATCAAATGTTTGTCTACATCCTCTAAAGTATTCCCAAAGAACATGGGAAACTTATCCATGGCAATATCTGGCAAGGGATGAACATCTCCTTGCAAATTGAGTGGAGTTCTATGTTACTATTTATTTCTTTGGATACATTCTCTCTTTATTGCATCTTGAAGAACTCTTGTTGGGCCTAGTGAAGAAGGAAAAATATCTTCATAGCATGAAATAAATTTCTCGAAGGAGTCTTCATATAGATATTCCTGAAATTTTGAAATATTTTCAGTGAAGTCACCAAGGCATATTTCTTCAAGATATTGAGTTTCAATGGTGGAGTTTCCAAAGAGATCATCCTCCCAAATCTTGGATGGTTCTTTGATTCTATGGAATTTGTCACAACCGATTTATGATTGAAACTTCAACAATACGTCTTCAAGGCCATTTAATGCTATTTGAACAAGGTTTTCAAGAAACCAATTCATCTTGAATAAATTTCTAGATCGTGTTCAAAACTTCAACTGCACAACATCTAGTTTTCCAATAATATATTATTCTAAAAAGTATAAAATTTCTTGAAAACAAATCATTCCCTAGTGGATTCGCGAAAAAAAATTGACGTTTAGATTAGTTAATATCCAAAAAGCAACCTCACAAGGATATGAATCCCCATGTGTTTTTATAGAGGTGGTACTCCTCTTTGGCTGAAATATATATCTTGATGCTCTTGGATTGGGGAGAATGCTAGACAACAAACACCAAATATTTATTGTTTTGATTTGTAAATGGAATGGTTCTTGATAACCAGATATGATCTTTATGTGAAACAAGTAACTTATTAACAATAAAAAGATTGAAGAAATGGTTTAATATCAGAATATGTGTATATTCAACATCATTTATAAAACCCTCTAAATCACATGCAAGTAGAGGATAAATCCATATCTTCTCATAAGAAAAAGGATGAAGTGGTTTTCATCATTTTAGAGAACTTAAAATGAGTTGTGTATTCAATACTGAAAAGAATTTGATAGGAAAAATCCAAAAATCTCACACTTATAAATCCCAATATTTGAGAACTCATTAAAGCTATGCCCCAAAATAGTTCTCTATGGAGTTTATTAAAAGAATGAAATGTTTCATTACAAAACACTCAGTAAACCAATTGACTAGTACTTCAGGATCAAAGCTTGATAAACTCAAGAAATAAATTTCAATGAATCTAATAGACAATCCTGGCTTACATTTGGCAGTCACATATATGGTCGTAAATACTCCATGATCTTACAGGGAATATGTGACAAACAAACTTTTTTAACAACTATAAAAATATCCAATTTAAGTAGGATAGAATAAGGTAATCCATTTAGGATGAAATAATATTATATTGAGTAAAATGTATAAGAATGAGATGATTGATTACAATGAAAATGAGGGCCATATATACCCATGCAGGGGTTCCCTTTCATTAATAGACATGTCATTTGGATAAGACATGTGTTTCATTATAATTTATTAAAAAAAAAATTGTAAATAAAAAAGTTTTATTTCCTCAAAATTTTCTCGTAATCATACATAATGTAACAATATATAGAGACCTGCCACATGTTTCGCCATACAAGTGGAAACCATAACATGTGGTTGCTTGATATGTTTTCTGGATCCAAGAAAAAAACTGCCATATATTCCGCCAAACAAATGGAAACCGGAGTAGGTGGTTGTGAATTTTAATGTCTAAACTGTCTAAGCAAGAAGAGAGAAACCTAAATATGGAAATGTAAACTCCTATTGAATTTTTGCAACTATAGTGCATAGAGATGAAAGGAAAAAGACTAAGCAATGGATGAACTGTTGAGTCTTGTGCCATCGTGATTTCCACTAGTGGGAGTGAAGATGAACAGTTGTACACAGGTCAGGCATCGTTTTTTACTCTGTGCGCCCAAGAGAGCATCATACAATATGTTGAGATGAATGTTGAGTAGGGTGTGCCTATGTAGTTGTTCCTACATGTCCCTGCGCATCTCAAAGATGAGTTCCAAGTGTTTTGGCAAGAGGAAACAAGTGGAGCATGAGTCCCGATCTGAACATATGGAGGGAGGTGGGGGGGTCTCCATTAGGCAGTCGTCCGATGATATTTCTTCATGAATTGTGCAGATTTCCCAATCTGAGATACTAGTTGCAGTGGAGAAGGAATGGATAGTGTGGGGAAGATCATGGGGGTCTGGAAAAGTGTACAAAATGGATTTCATTGGGATGATGATCAGCTCTGCAAGGATATCTTCTTCTACATATTCTATTGGAGGCTTTTCATTCCCCATGTCCCGATGAACCAGAGAGGTTGAAGGTGCCTGGGTGAAGTGGAGAAGCCTTCTTTTCCTAACAGTGTAGTTGTAATAATAGGGCCCTCTCTTGGTCTTTCTGCGCTCCTGAGGAATGATTGTGGAGACAATACAGGCTCTAAGCGGGAAAAGAACTTGTAGAGGGAGGGGGAGAATGGATGGACCCAAAACACAGGAACTGAACCGGATTCGAATGGTGAGATCCATAACATACCTAAATTAAATGGAGGGGCTGGAGAAGATGAAGATACCTTGCGCGTGCCTCTCGTACCCATCATCGTTTGCCAATCTTGATGAACTAAAGGAACCATTAAACCAGAGTGAGACAATTGTCTTGCATGCTCGTATGTGCCTTGAATGTTTCCCATCCTATGAGAAATGGATGTGAGGGCCGCAAAAGATGCATTTAAGTCAGCGATGTGCATGTTAGAGATGTGGCACCCGATCGAGGGAATTATGATGTATCAATTATTATTATTTAATGATTATTTATTTATATCTAAATATTTTATACATTTATGTTCGTTACATAGCCTTCCCCTTTAGAAATGCTTTGTTCTCGAAGCATGTTTATGGAGAGGCTTATGTATTTGTTCTATCTCACAATGTATTTGCATGATTCTCTATTTTTGGTGTGGTCAAGATTGACGATACGAGATGATATGATTGGCAAAGATTTGAACAAAACTGTCGAATTGTGAAAGGATCGGACCATCCTAATTCAATATTTTGTGGAACGTTTAACTTCCCCGATGAATGGTTATCATGAGACTGAATTGTGTTGGTATCAATATTTTTCGGATGATAAGTTAGTCATTCCTATCCTAAATGACATTGATATTCCGATTGGTTAAGATATTTTCTTGTATGATTTGGATGTCAATAAATATTTCTTATAACATGACTTTTCCTTATCATACTTCTAGCATTTTCTTCATTTAACTTCGATATATGATTTTCTTCATGGACTGATGTTGCCTTGTTAATGGTTGAATTTCGATTAGTGAGTATACCTGGAGCTTCCATCGTTTTTACTCCAACATATGACGTCTTTGTTTTAGTTGATTTTGCAGCTTCTTGAGAGGTGACGTGGATTGGATCTATAATTGTTCCATTTTCCATAACTTGGATTCGTTCATTTGAAAACTCCGATGCTTCCTTTTCTATAAGTAGTTCTAACTTGTTTTCCAGAGACTTCTTATCATTCTTAAACTTTTTATTTGCGCAAGTAGGTTTTTATTATGATTTTCTAAACACAATTTTTCTTCATCTGATTTGTTGATATCTTTAATGTTTGGATTTTCAAGTTTCTCTTCTTTCAACTTCCTAATTTGTTCTAGTAGCTCTTGATTAAGGTTCATTAAGTGCACATTTTCTTCTTGTTGTTCTAATACGTGCTTCTTGAATTCTTTCTCGAGATCTTCTTTTTCTTGTTCTAATCTTTGATTACTCTGCTTTGTATCCTTGGACTTCTTAACTTGTACAAGTAATTTCTAACAGTAATCTTTTAAGAGAGAAATTTATTCATTTTTATCCATGATAGCTTCATCAAAATCTTTTTGCATCCTTGATATTGACTTTTGATTTTTTTGAGGGATCATCTTCGATATATCTTTAACGTATTTTGAGGAAGGTATTATCGATTTTGACCTCATTGTAATGTCCTGGAATGTCATCATTTTATTTTTATAGGAAAACATCAAAAACCTTTTCTTTGTGTTTAAGATGAAGGTACTTGGTTTTCCAAACCAGGTAACCCGAGAATTATGTCAACCTTTTTTTATATATATAGTTGCAACTTTGAATTGGGATATATCTTCATAATCATCAATTTCCACTAGCAAGTCCTTAATTTCATATTGTCTTTTGCGAAAAATATCTTCCTTTTCAATTATATTTGACTTCTGAATTAATAATCGATTTGTCAATTCGATATTAATGTAATTTTCAATATGGTCCAAGCTAATAATTATGTTAACCTCTCTTCCTTGAGTATTCCCCTTTAATGTAGAAAACCTGTAACATAAGATTGGACAATATTCATAAGTAAATCTTCC
>ML862726.1:13299-23383 GCA_009831015.1 Picea engelmannii
TCTTCGTCTATAGTATCTCCAATTGCTTCTAGTTGCTATTTGAACTCTGATATTCTAGAGAAATACTCCTGGAATGATTCTCCTTTCTGCATCCTTGTATTCTTGAGTTGGGTTCTTAGGTTCATCTTCCGATTTATGTTCTTTCCTTCATATAATCTGGTTAGGGCATCAAACATTTCTTTTAGAGTTTTCTTTGAAGACACTTGAGGAATCAAGTGATATTTGATAGAATCTGCAATGATTCTTTTGGCCCTAATTGTGTCATTTTGGTGTTTTTCTTTAGTTGCAGCATCGACGGGTTCTGGTACATATTTAATGAATATTGCTAGGTCATTCTCTTCAAGAATGAGTCCAATCATATACTTCTAGGAATAGAAGTTTTCCACACCTTCTAGCTTGTCAATAAGCTTAGTGCTTGCAGACATCTTTTACCTGGAGCTTGGAAAATGACCAAAAAATGAAAATACTCATAATTGAATTTTGAACTTACCAGGAGGTGCGCTTGGCTGAGCCGAGTAGCCTAGTGTGTTTAGATTTCAAAAAATCCAACTTTTGCCCCTTCAAACTTGACCAACGGATTTCTGGTACTCTGGTGCTTCTGGTTTTCTGGTACTTCTGATACTAGTGAAAACTAGGGTTTCACTTTCCGGGAGATCTAGCCACTGAAAAGGTGCGCTAAAGGTGCCAAAGAGTTCCTTGAGGTAGGGCGCACTTTTCTAGATGGCTCTTGGGCTGAAATTCTCCTTCAATAAAAAAACCCTAAATTTCATGTACAACAAAAGTGACGTTTTTCTTCTACTTGTGAAATATGTTCTCTTCGGCTTAGCTCTGATACCATGTTAGAGTTTAAGATATTATTAGGTTTCTTTTCAATTCACTAGATAACCATAGCATAGATAGGATCACTGAGTAATGCACAATCACAAGAGACACATCATTTATACTGGGAAACCCTCACGGGGGAGAAAACCCCGCAAAAACTTCTTTAATATAGATAACCAATACAATGCCAAGAGAATAAACCAAACACTACAGAAAGTCCTCTCCAAGTAATGTGCCTCTCTCTCTCTTCCTTCTTCTCCAACTGCAACTCCAAACTTGCACTCTGATGAACAAGTGAGAAGTGAACAATTGAGGCGCTAGCCTCCTTTATTTATGCAATCTGGCAGGAGCTAAAACAAAGTGACTTTTTACTAGCAGGGTCGACTTCTCTTTCTGGGTGGTTAGAACCACCTTAATTAATTCTGGGGGTCGACTTCTCATTCTGCTTATTACAATTAGGGTTTGACCAATCCGCAAAAGGGGATTTGGTCATTTACAATGCCCGACATGATCAATCCACAAAAGGGGATTGGTCATTTAGAATACTCTTTGCAGTTACAATATTTCAACACTAAGGAACTCAAGGAAGCATCCAAGAGTTGTGGTTCCAAACCCTCTTCTTTATTCTCACTTTCTAAGTCATTGTAAGCAGCCCAAGGGAGTTTCTTGGGCTTGCATTCTCTATTTCATTTTCCAAATCTGTAAATTGTAAATTAGTTTTAGCATTTTGCCCACACATTGCATTGTATTTGGCTTTGCCAACCTTGCAAAATCATGAAGGCTAGTTTAGAGTTTAATTTTATGTTTTTGCTCAATATTCTTTGCCCCACTTCTCCCACAAAGAGAAGGTTGTGTGACTAGTGTATCTTATTTCATTGAAGTTTATTTTCTTTCACCCACCTTGGCACAAAATCGGTAGGTTTGTCCTCAACATTGTGCCATAGTTGTGATGTTGCTAAATTGAATTATTTTGCCCACCTTTGTCCTTGAGGCAAAGTTGTGTGGCTAGTTGTTTATTGCATTTATTTTTCAAGTTATTTCAATTAATTGTGCCCACACCTTGCATTGTGCTTCACTTTGTCATCCTTGCAAAATCGTGTTGGCTAGTTAGATTTCAGTTCTTGCAAAGTAATCATATATTGCCCCGCCTCTGCCCCGTATTCCCTCCCCTTGCCACTTTGTGGATCTTGGGTAACTAAAAAAGGGTAAAGGATTGTGTGGCTAGTTTAATTAGGCACCCGATCTATTATTGTTTCTATCATTTAAAATGGGTGACTTGGGAGGCTAGAAGGGGTTGAAGTCGGGGACGGTTTCACGACACTACTTGTCCTCCTTGTTAAGCACCAGATTATTCTGAATTTGACCTATGGAGCTAGGGAAGAACCTTGTTGTTCTTCTTATTGAGCACCCAACACTTCATCTTGGTTGAAGGGATAAGGATTAGGGGTAGTCACATAGCTTAGGATTGCTACAACTCTCACATCTAATCCCCCTAAGTACAAGAGAAACCTAAAATAAATTAAAATCAACCTACTTACATTGCACAACATTCATATTTCAATTTTCATTATTTCCTTTCAAGCAATTTATTTCAAACACTTTTACTTTCAAACAAATTTTTTACTTGTGAATATTTACATTTATTGAAGCATTATTTATTCTTTGTCACAATTATTCTTTATTCCTTGTGAAGTAATTGTTTCAATTGTAAAGTTACTTTTCAGTTCATTGTATATATATTTCATAAGCTTGTTACATACCTGTGGAGTAATCTTTTATTTGTACATAATTTAATAAGTCAATTCAGATAATCTTTAGGCACTAGTTTAGGAGTGAACCTAGACGGAAGGAGTCTAGATCGAGGTGATAGTGGGTCTAGACTTAGGTTTGTGCCTTCAAGGACACACCAAGTGGGTTGGAGACTTCTCCACTCTTGTAGGTGTGTATTAGGACGACAACAGGGCATACGAGTTGATATATCATGGTAGAGTCATCTGAAAGAACTCATGGATGATGTAAGGCTGGATGATCATGAAGAACTGGAAGAATCAACATATATGAACAAGAAAGCTCATCCAAGCAACATCAATGCACCCTTGAGAGGGTGGTCTGGAAGTAGTTTCCCGTGAGGGTGAAACAAGATCTAAAATTCTACTTTCTCCATATGAAATATGATGAGGTTGAAACCTCTCAAACATCCTGAAACAATTAATGGTAATGTTAAAAATTTAAGGATAAAAAGGGAAAGATAAAGGAAGTTGTCAACTTTTACTTTACCATTAATTACTAGGGTTTTGTTTTTTATGTGTTTTTTTTTTTTTTTTGGGGGGGGGGGGGTGGAATTTTTGTCATCCCACTTGCCAATGTACGAATTCGTATGGAACCGACAAGTTTCATATGAAACCGGTCAGTTCAAGCATCTAAGGCCGTACAGAACTAGACAATTCTGGCTTAGACCCAGCCCCTGTAAACCAGTCGAACTGGTTGATTTTGACAAAACTGGTTCAGTTCTAATAACACTGGTCTATCCTTTAGATAGATAAAAGTATGGACAATAGAATCTAGTGGATCACAAACATTGTCTATAATTAACTCTTGCATCGTACATAAAAAAAAGATGGTATGATGCTACAAAATGAATGTATTTTATCATGTATTCAATATCAAATACAGTGAATTTTCGGAATAAGAGGATCTGTCCTCTGGCTCATCCACTTACATGTCACAAAAAAAAATCAGCATTCCTCTAGATAATACTCTCTTTCTGCAAATATGGTCCCTTATTTCTATACCTTGTTTTGTAAGGAAATTAAAATAGTAAAAGAAATTCATACTGTGGTAAAAGGTATTAGACTAAGAAAATATCTTAGACCTGTAATAATCTGTAACTGATTTGACAAAGAAAACGGGAATAAGGTAACCTCCCACAGATTTGTAAATAGAACAAGGCACAGCTTTGTACATAGAAGAGGAATAAAGAAAAGAAATGCTTAAAAATGCAAAAGAGAAAACTCTTCAATGGGTGTAAAGTGTACTCTGTATAGAGATGTTTTGCACAGAAGTAGATATAAAGCAGGGAATTCATCCCAACTGTCATATTTATTCCAAAGTAAATAGAAACAGCCATTTACATAAAAGAATGATTTAATACAGGTTAAACCCTCACCGCCCACAATTTCTTACATAGGACAGGACCAAGGTGAAGAAACAAGTACAAACTACCAATAATATGGAAGACAAAAACCTCCTCGATGGATATGTGTATAATCCAGAGGACCTTTTGAATAGAAATTCTCGTAAAGGAGGAAAATTATCTCATATGTGATATTTCAAGGTGAAGAGAAACCACGTTGATAGGTTAGATGCACAAATGTGCAACCAAGGACATAGAGGTTCATCATACAACTTATGAAATGGTAAGCAGAGGAGCATTTTTTCTATCGGTTTTCCATCCCTCTAATAATCTCCAACATAATAAGGAATATAAATAACTGAAGAGGGTATAAAAGGGGGACAGCCTTAGTATTCCAGAGAGTCATCAAGGAAAATCAAATAAAAATAATTATATGCCGAGTTCAAACCTTTGTCTCACCCAGGAAAGGCATTAGAATTCACCAAATCATTTCCATTGCATTGATATCACAACTCACAGCATTCCCAACAGCAATTGCTCTAGCCTCCCATCAGTGGAGATTTTCAAACACAGGCACAGGTAAATCTTTTAGTCTTGTTAACTGCTCCATCAACAGCTTCAGCTGTACCTGCATTTTAATATTCCAATTTCAGCATTGAAACAATTCATCTTATCAAATTTCGGATCCTGGATCAAATAAATTGCTTAGTTTCATTAATATAAACGAGCCTAATTAGCTAAGGCAAAAAACACTAAACAAGCCCGGGAATCTGCCCGAGTGTTATTATTCAAAATAGGCGGTAGGCATTTAACAAAGGCATACCTCTTGCAAAGTGTTCAAACACAACCTACCAAGTAGAAAAATCCAACTTCTGTGCATATTAAAGATAATGGTGTTCTTTGGATAAAGAGATAATCACAGTTTAATTTCTATATCAAAGGTCATGGAGTCTAGGTTTTTAGCAGAAATTATTTGATCATTTCCGACAGAGAGAATGATAGTCATCTTTTCCACATCTCACCAAAAGTTTTGTATGCATCAGCATCCAAGAACTTAGGAGATTCAAGGAAATTCGTATAGAGTTTAATAGTCCACTTTCAATAAAGCAATCATGAAGCATTAACAAGGAGGTCTTTCTATATCGCCAGAGAATATCCAACTTATGCTTAGTTCTCCCTGCCCAAGAACCTCAAGGCTGAAACAACCAACCTCCATTTTTTCTAGTTCTTTCAACTTTTCATGCAGACGTTGTGCACCATAATCTTCTCCATCACCCTTTTCTTCTGCTGCTAACTTGGAACTTTCGGCAACAAGCTCAGCATTGCAGTTTTCACAGTGAAAACTATCATCAGTAAGCTGATCAGCTGCACTGCATCCAAGGCTGAAAACTTCCAGATATCAGAAAACGCCACAGAATATAAGCATGAAGATAGACTTTTTAGAATGTTTACAAGAGAAATATTGCAGAGGACTATGCTTTTGCCTTTCAATAAAACGTTGGAAGATAATACAGAGTTTTGGCATCATCTTTATCAATGAAGTATAGCATGCAATGTTCATGTCACTGAATGCAACAATCACTTCCCTGAGACTACAACTGAGGAAGATACATTCTTGAAGTGTATCCATATCCTCTAGTTCATCTTTCAGTTGTCTCTTCATCCGATGAATTCTGTATCTGACAACATCACAGGTCTAAAACCAAATTCCTTAATTAGTTCCTCAATATATAATTTCACAGATGAGTGAAATTAATCAGCGAGTAAATACTTCTGTTCATGATACAAAAAAAACAATCAATCTGTCAAATCATGAATCCAAGGAAGAGCACTAATATGTTTATGAAAGCCCTTGCTTTTAAAAAAGATTCATGGATAATTATGTTGTCGAATAAGATAGTAAATATTTTGTACATGAAAGTATATTGCTGTTATGAATTTGCTGAAAACGAATTGGCAAAGACTCAAATGGGAGAAAAAAACATCAGCAAGCACTAAGAATGAAAATGTTTTTACAGCATCAAGGATTACTGTCAACATTTACTAGAACAAATTACAGCAAAGATGAACAACAACAACAACAATATATATATATATATGCCATTGCAATAAAGTTTCCTATACTAGAATAATCTCCAACACTTAAGTCTTAAAGCATGATGATTCTGCTTAATGTTTAATCAAATCTGTGAAAGAAATAACCTGTTGAGTGACCAGCATCAAGTGTGTCCCCTATTATTACAAGAATAAGTCAATGCTCTGTTTGCAAATAAGGACATTTCTAATTAGTGCAAAATAGCTTTGAAATGAAAATGGTTATAGTTTCAGCCACAACATCAAGTATTTTTAAGATAAAAGAAGGATATACACACAAGATGAAAAAGTTAAAACAGAATCATATCTACTTTCATGTATCTATGAAATAACTGGAACAAGGATGTAAGATCATTCATAAACCAGAACTGTAAGGTCTAAAACAGCAGTAGGCACATCAATATAGTACAGTTCAAAGTAGGGTCTAGAAAAGTGGCACTATACTATTTACTCTGACATAACCTATATCTAGCAATATGTAGAAGGAAAGTATTGGGAGTTATTTGAGACCCAACAAGAACATGTCTACTTCTTGGTACAGAAGCTAGACAAACAAATGCAAGCAATTCAAAGAAAATGATCGTCCCAGAAAAGCTGAGACGGAAAGGAGCTAAGGAGTCATCATTAACATTAAAACTGAGACAAGATCTTCAGGTCAGTTTAATTAATTTAAATCATCATGTCAACATAAACAGTGTGAAAGTACCAATTAAATAGCTGCCATCGAAAGTACATGCAAGCACAAAATTCATACAGCCTGCAAATAAACTACAATTTGGAAACTGGTGTCCAAGAAAGGGGTAACGAATCAAAAACAAGTTACAGGATTACCTCATGGAATGGTGACAAGAAAGGCAAAAGGGAATGCAATGAAAACATTAAGGCAAAGAATAAATGCATGAGAACTAGTTCCAAATGATGCATCGTATGGAAATAAACAGAACACAGTGCATTAGATTGATGTCTAGAATAAAAACAGAGGTCAGAAATGAAGGGAAAATAACCATGCGTAAGATGGCATGCAATCAAATAAATTATTCAATAGTTTTTTTCAAGGGAAAGATAAAATACGATATACTTGAGTGTAAAAACGAAGGAAGAAATAAAAGAATACCAATTGATAGATCTTGTGAAAATTAGTTTCTAAAAGTTGTAAGAATAACAAGAAAATAACAAAATAACACAACAGCAATTTAACAATGTGGAAAAAACCATATTCTAAATTGTGAAAACAGATAAAAGCTATTCCAAGGTGTTGCCGTCCTTATACACACTTGCAAACGTAGAAAAAGTCTCAATCCACTTAGTGTGTCCTTGGAGGCACAATGCCTAAGTTCAAGCCCACTGTCATCTCGACTTGAACTTCTTCCGTCTAGGCTTACTCCTAGGGAAGCCAAGGGGGGTAGACCCTAGTTACTATGTGAGTTATTAGGTGAAATCTAGGAGTTAAATTTTAGTTTGTTAAAGGTAGGGGGAAACTAGCCTATATGAAAAGCAGCAATGCAATGCAAATCTTCAATGAGAGGCAACCCTTTCCCTAAGTCAACTATGACTAGTGCCTAAGGTTGGGTAATGGGATCAACTAAGTTACACAAACATCTAAATACAAAGAAAAGAATAACTTTACAATACTTTACAATTAAATGAGATACAAAAGAATTAAAGCAACTATCTACAAAACAAAGAATGTCTAGATGCTACAACAATATACAAGATACAACTATCTACAAAAGAAATGATCAAGCACTTGTTAGATCTATAATTCTAGTAGAGCAATAATTGAACTAACATCTAATTTGATTTTGCAGGAATAGGAAAAGATAGATCAAGATTGCATCCACAACAAACACACAACTCAAACCCAAGCTTGAAGTGCCTCAAAGAGAGGTGCGCAACTTCAAGAGGGCTGCTCAAAAGACAAATGCGCAACTCAAGAGGAGATAAGACCATGAAAGAAAGCCAACAATGGGCACAAGTGCGCAACTTAAGAGGAGAAAGATAAAACTTGAAAGGAAATCCTCCACGGGCACTAGTGCACAACTTCAAAGCTGAACTACTCAACCACCATAAGATGCTCAATTAAGATGCTTAAAAGATAACTTGATATGAAAGTTGCAGAAAGTAAAGAGCATGAACCACTTAGAATGAATTATGAAGTTAAGCCATAGGTTGTTAAGAGTAGATTTTAAAGTTGAAATTAATTAGATGAAGTTGCAATCCTAGACTAGGTGACTTCCCCAAAACTCCCACCGCTTTGGCCATGTTATCCCCTATCCTAGGGATAACTAAGGAGATTTGTCTTGAGACATGGTGTACCGAGAGCCATATGACTTGAGCTTGGCCCCGAACGGCCCATCTTTTCTTCAGTGCATCCCATCTATCAACAACAGCAACATCCATCCCACCGGCTTGATCCTGAAGTAGCAGTGGGTCTTGCTCCATGAGTTAATGAGTCCAGGTATCATGGTATGCGTCACTCTGATTTTCGAAGCATTTGAATATGTTGCACTGAACTCTCCTTTGTTTCATAACATTTGCTTGGAAATTATGCTCTTTAACTTGTTTGTACCTGTGGGGGGTGACAGAATTCCCTAGTAAGTTGGCTCCCTTTAGAATGAGTTTCCACTAGGTGGGTCTATGAAAGTTCATCGTCCATTCCTTCCATACTTACCACTTTTCATCATTATCCCTCTCATCTTCCCCCACCTTGGTTCGGGCATTGGGTTTGCCACACTAGGAAGGGTTCTACCTTGCCTTGTCGGAAGAAGGGGCTAAAGGCCTAGAGGGTAAAAGTAGTTGGCAAAAGTTAAAATCCAAAATAAAACCTTTGAGATGCTTTGCCTAGGGATTCCCGAGAAAGAAATAAAAGGCTTCTCAATAAGAAAAGGGGACCCGTAAGATAAAATAAAACTCAAGGTCTAGTTGGTGGATGGGAGGTCTCATCATGAGCCATCCTATTGGGTCCATGGGCATGTAGCATTATGACACTACCATCTATCTGGTCACCAAACTAGGGCAGTGGCTCTTGGTGGCATAGCCAAGAGAAACGGGGTCTCATCACGAGCCAACCTTCTCATTTCCGTGAAGTGCTTATGGGTAACGTTGTCACCACTGGTCACCACGCCAGGACAATGTCCCCCAACTATTCACTGGAAAAGAAAAAGCAATAAGACAAAGAATAAAAGGCATTGAATGGGCTAGGAAACATTGGCATCCATGACAAGGTGTAGCTCGTCCTCTACAGAGGCACCCACAGGCAAGACCTACATTTCCTTGTTATCACTGCACCCTTTGCCTCAACATTCCCCTTGCACCATTTCATACACTTACATTACCTAGATTGGTCTTCACCGGTGAAACACCCCAAACTTGAGGAGAATTAGCCCAATAGGACATCCTAAGACCCTCTCCAAACCTGACTTGTTAAACTACAAAACGTCTTTGAGCATTTGTCTGGGGAAAGGGGGGTTTGATGCACATGTTTGGGTAATTTGATTATTGGATGTGATTGACATTGTTATGATCCCTGTGACTTATGAGCCCATGGAGGGCGTACTTTTTGTTGATGTAGGACCATGCCCGGTGGACAGGTACATATAGGGAGATGATTAGCTCGGACCTCCATGGGGCTAAAAGCCCACTAGATGGATGTTGTGACCCCAACCAGGGGCAGCGAGACACTAGAGGATGGCACCAGGAAGAAAGAAGGGCATTTCCCCCGAGACACTATGGCAGGCCTAGACCCATGGGGGTCTTTCCCTTCCACCATGACATTGGCCCTTGAAGGCCCCTGACGTCACCATGCTGACCCTTGACGTCAAACAGTTAAGGTTTGGCATTTATGAGGACAATTTGGTGCTAGTTGGCATGTGTGGCAGCGTTTGAGGCCTAGCATTCCAAGATGGGGGTCTAACGTCACCCTAGAGGGGCATGACGTCATCCCTAAAGTAAAATTAGGGTTTTAATTGTTGAATTTATGTAAAAAATTGGACTTCTGATGTAAATTGGCCATGTCGACCTTTTATGACCTAAAAG
>ML862727.1:0-14421 GCA_009831015.1 Picea engelmannii
TTGGCGGGAATGACAACTTTAGCGTAAGTGTATACTGACATGGTTTCCTCACATTTAGGTTTCAAATGACAAACATAGTGGTTCATTCTACAAATAGATAAAAACCTTCATTTTTGTTAATACATCTCTATATCTATGTTTTTGACATTATTTTTCTGTAGGTTACAGAAATCATTTGTTGACGAAACTACAAACATAGATAGAGTCAACTATGCAAATTCTGAATATACAATTTTTTTTAAATTAATAGTGTTTACTAATTTTAATCTATTTTTTTCTTCACATATATCAAAATACTAGAATACATACCTCTTTTATTTATGCTATAACGTCTATGAAATGAGTTATTGATCATATATATATTGATCATGTTCAGACCCTTGTAGCATATAAGAGCAAAAGGCATTTCCATTTCAAGGTTATATTTACTTCCATAATAAAATAAAAAAAATTAGAAAATTAATATGATAAATTTCCAAACAATACACCAAACTAGAAAAATGGGTTCTCTACAATTATACAAGTTTTTGGAATGAAATTTCATCGTTAAGGTACTCAATACTTGCACAAATGGAGACATATACCTTATATTTTACTCAAAAAGTAACATACCATTCTTAGAAAAAAATGAATTTCACATAGTTATTCACAATTTCTATGATTAAAAGTTGTATATTCACAAAGCTAATTTAGTTTCCTAAGTTTCAGTTTTTTCCATGTTTTCCTTGCCACTAACTTGTCATGAGAGACCATCATTAGCTTGCACTCACCCTAATTTCTTTAAATAATTGTTAAGAAATTTAACATGCTAGTTTATATTATCATATACATAGTAATATTTAACTTAATAATAAACATATTAAATTATTTAAGTTTTAGAAAATTGTAAGTTGGACAAAATTTTGATAGATTTAGTTTGTTGACAAAATTTGGATGAACATTATTTAAAGTTATTAGTAAGATCTGCTAATTCAATTTAGACGAGACATTGTTTAAAGTTATCATTGAGCAAATAAAGTTCATAAAAAATTACCTAATAACATTTTTTTTTCTATTTAATTTTATATCGGAGAAAATCTTCACCCACACACTTTGATTTCTATATTTTTTTTTTTTTGCATTTGACGTTATGAACATTCTAATGGGGCAATAGAATATATCCTTAAAATTTAAGGATATTTGAAGTAAATCAACTTCTTACTTCCACCCAAATAGTCGTTCGCCAACGAATATAAAGAGAAAGAAAGAGAAATAATTTCTTCTTTAGGTTGGGAAACATTCAAAATAAATAAAAATACATACTCTTAATTTTTAGTATCAACATTTTCCATAACTTCATTGAGGATTTTTTTATTATTTTCCAACTTGGTGTACAACCCTTTGTTTTTCTCTTCCAGGTATTCAACTTCCTTCTTGATATCTCCATTTCTTGCTTGGATATACTTGTTTATCTCCTACAACTCTTGAATCGTTTCTCACTTCCCACGATAGATTCTCTAAATGACTTAAAGAATTCTAAGATTTTTTATTTTTATTTTTTATCTCCAATTACATAACGTCTATCTCTATTACATTATTATTTTAATGTATGACTATGTAATAAATATGTGTTTCAAATAAGATATACGATCCAAAACCCAAGGGAAAAACACCAATAAGAGAGAACTAGGTTTTTTCTGTAAATCTCATTGTTACGTAAGACTATAACATTGTGGCTCTCCTAGAGACGTAACAAATGGTGTACCTGTAATTCCACTTTATTTTATTTGATGAGACAAATTCATAAGGGAAATTATATTCTTTTCTATATTCTTATGTATCTCACACATATATTTCTATACTTCTCTATAACTTTTATTTATTTTAAACTTCCATTTACATATTTATTCTCGTAGTAACTTTATTCTTTTGGAAGCTTCCTTGTACATATTTATTGTCATAGAATATTATTTATTTTCAAATATTAATTTATTGTCTTTAATTGGGACATATTCAATATCGATAACTCCATCACTAGTGAGACCCATCTCCTTCTCCCTTGGTTATTGAGGCACAACCTATTAAAATTTGTTCTTTTCTCTTCAATCACATTTTCCCAGTAAAATTAATTCATTGGAACAATAGTAGAATACAATTCCTATCCAAAACAATTGTAGAATTAAATATTTCATAATCAACACTCATAAAGTAAAACCCAATTTATTGTCATATGCTTGACTATGAACAACATTATTCCTCAATTCTTACCTGAAACCCATATTTGTTGATGTGGGATCACTACGGAATTACACTTCATGAGGGAATCCTTTATTGGCTGGTTTCCTAGAGACCCTAATGATCATAAATTAATTACAAGTTATGTTTTTAGTCTTGGTTCTAAACT
Organism: Picea engelmannii; assembly: GCA_009831015.1. Taxonomy (NCBI): domain Eukaryota; kingdom Viridiplantae; phylum Streptophyta; class Pinopsida; order Pinales; family Pinaceae; genus Picea; species Picea engelmannii. Next base: position 2,384 of record ML862727.1, read on the forward strand.
CGATGTTCGGTATTTTAAGAACAAATATGGTCTTTCCTTTTCTTAAATAGAAGTGGTTTTTTGCGAAAAAGTTAGTGCAATTCATGAATCCATTTGGCTTTCATGGATCCTTTTAGACTATGGATTCTAGTAGCAACATCTAATGACATTGCAGTGTGATTACTAAAGTTCCATTTATCTCACGAATGCACTTCATCAAAAAGCTTCTTCAAGATCACATTATTGAAGTGCTCTATTACCCTACGGATGATCAAGATGTATACATTTTAACAAGGAGTCTTACGAGAGTGAAGTTTGCGAGAAATTAATTTATCTTACTTGTTCAAGAAGTTTTGATTAAGGGTAAATAGTTTCTAATTACTCTTTCCCTCTCCTACCATGTCACCTTTGTAAATCCTTCAATAATATTTCAAGTTTTCCTTAACATGGGATGTTAGGATGTTTAGACATTTAAGAGTTAGTTAAGAATCATCTTGAATCCCTCTTTGATTTCTCTCTTTTTCTCTTGCTACTACACATAAAAAAAATTGGATTAGCACCAAACCTTGATCTATCTTAGGTGTGTACACAAAACTGTTGGAAGAAAAAGTGGCAAGAGAGTCAGCAAAAATTTACATCCATAGGGATGCATGTGTGTTCCTAGGATTGCGTAAACATTTCTGATGTCAGAGGTTCAGAAAATCTCGAACCTTCACTCAGCATGCCACACAGGCATGTTAGAAGGAACATGTGCTCTTTCTTAATAATGTTTGCACATTTCTAAGAATGCTTGAGAATGCATGCACATTCCTAAAATTGCATGGGTGTTCCTAGGAATGCGCATGCATTCCTGCTGTACTCATTTTTTAAGCGACCGCGAACACGGTTTGTTCCCATTTTCACATTGCACCTCATGTTTTTCTCTCTTTGAGAAAGGAAAGAGGAGTAGTATAGGAGGATAAAATCATAGGATCTGGCCACCGTGTCCTTGTCCACCTAGGTATGTTTTATTTTTTGTCATTTCCTTTGTTATCTGTGTCTTCTCTCTTGTTTTGTTTGTCATCTCTATTTTTCTACTCCCATGTTATGTTTGTCTCCTCCTCTTTTGTCACTTAAAAATTCACTAATTTTGTATAGGTTTTTTTCAATCTCTTTGTAAAGATACCACACACTTTTATTTGTTTTACAGTTTTTTTTTTTTTATGATTTTATTGGGATAAAACGAAATTGTTGTTTGTAATACCTTTGTCTGAATTGAACTTACTAAATTGCCTGACTAAATTGCAACAAATATTATTAATATGGAACCCACATACAATGAAAACTGCCTACAAGGAAACCAATGTGAGAAAAACCCCAACCCACCATAACCACTAAACATAAACATACAGATTGATGAGGGGTTGGCTACTAAACATAACCTAGTCGAGAGTCCTTAGTCACTTCATTGGACGTCATAGTGAGGTCCATTTTAAGTTCCCAAGCGAAATCAACTTATATTTCTGAATACATGGATGGATTGTTTGAGTATTATAGGAATGAACCAGATATAAACCAAGTTGGAGAATTGGGTATAAAAAAAAACGATCTTATATCCCTTTTTATTTATCCTCGATCTGCACAACAACCACATGTCACCAAGATATGCATTTTCATTGATTGGTGCATCATCTCGTAAATTTTTCAAAACTAGATGGATAGATGGTTTATGGTATTTGATGCGCCTCCCTGAAATAATAGGGAGGTGCCTTTATAGTTTTTAAGAAAATTATGGAAAGAATTTGTTGTAGGTCACCATGTCAACTACTTTGACATTGGTGACTTCCATGTGGTTGGTCGAGGGTCTGCATAAGACCTAGAGCATGTTAGGCGTGATCCAATGTTAGGTAATCATCCCCCCAGAAAAAGGCCTAACCCCATTCCCAACATCATTTTGTTGCATAGGGATTGCAGTAGGTACATGTTTCTCTATGATCCTTGACTGGGAGCCTAGTACAACATGTTGCCTTTGTTGCACTATCTTGACAGGATGTTCCTACTGGTGACATTGATAGAGGGGTCATACCTTCAACCCCTAGAGTAGCGTGCAGTGAGGAGAGGGAACGTGGACATCATAGTCGTCCATTTTAAGCTCACATATGCTCGAGTTGTCGGAAGACATGATATGGGCCTATGGAAGCCAGTGGAAAATAAAGATTCATGGAGAAGGTTAGTATATTCACCATCTCTATGTTCTTCATTTTTATATATTTATATATTATTATGTGTGTTTATTTTTGTATTTTATTGTATGATGTTTTGTAGTTTCTACGCCCAAATAGCATACCCTCTATGAAAATATATGCATCTAGGTTTGTCTCCATCAGCGATGCAACGATAGAGGCATCTTGTTCTTTCAGTGTCCTGCATACATGGGTATGTGTCACATTTGATAAATTCACCATAGTGATTTATTTATTTTCTTACATCCTCTAATCTATAAATTTCTTTTGTTTTTACATGCAAGACGAAGCGATGTCAGGCAATGTGAACCTAAGATGGAAAATTCACCTTCCTCATAGGTATCATGTGTTGAGTAAATCTCATTTAAATCTCAAATTTGTTGTATTTATGTTGATGAATTTTACTATTTGGTACTAATAACAATATTATTAATATGTATGTAAGTCGATGATATTTTCGCTAGTTACTGTTATTAGGTTAATTGTTAAGTGCAGACACAAATCAATCCCCCTAGCTTCACTACGAAACTATAACAAAACAAGACAATACACTACTCTTTCCTTAGATTTCAATTATCAAATCAGAAATGGATCTAGGACATGCCTTTTAAATATCAAAGATCTGACTTCGCCAATGCAATCCAAGATCCTTCGTAAGGCTTATGGAGAAATATCTGCAAATAAACACAATCCATCGAAGACAAGAATAACAAATTCTATTTGATATGAAACTATTTATGTGATCAAGGAATCATACAATATGGACAAATAACATTCATATAGGAAAGAAAAGTATATCTGTATTAAATAATGTGGAAGAAAGATACAACCAGATGCCTTGATGTTGTCAGGTTCCTTCCAACATTTCCTTGCTTCCCACACATTTGTAATACATGGGTTATGAGACTTTAGATATGATAGCTACTCACAATCTATCTTGACAAAGCAAAGATCAAATCCAACATACAAGCTCCAAAAACTCCAAGATACAAAACTCAATAACAAGCCAATCTCCAAAGCTAGCTTTCTCCATGAGAGCTCCTCTCCTTTTATAAGATGAAGAGGATAACGGGAGGAGGTTAGGATGATCCCACTAAATCATGAAAGCGATTAAGATCCAAACCGTTCGGAGGCTACCTCACCATAGAATCTTCTCCTTCTAGAAGCATCGAGAAGACGCTCGTTTTTCCCACGTCCATAAATTTTTGCACCCTAGCTATATAGAAACCTGGGGAAACTCTGCAACCTATCTATAGATAAAGGTGTGGAAAACAAGCATTTTTGCACCCTGTGTATAGTGCAACCTGCAGAAATATTCCTTAATAGGGTTTTTACAAAGGAAAATACAACTTCTTCTCTTAGTAACAGTTCTTCTCCCTTCTTTCTTTAAAAATTCAGGGTATTGGTCCCTTTAAAGACAAAGTATAGGTTTACATCATTAATGGTCATAAATTTGACAAAAATAATGTGTAACAGATAGCCCCCCAAATTATGAAGTTAGAACAGAGTGATAAATGAAATACTTATGCAGGAGCATCGTAAGCGAGCCAACAAAGAAAACACGAATGCGAAGGACAACTGTAAATGCACCAGTGCACATTTTGAGAACATTTTGAATTTATAAAGAATTAATTAAATATCTAGGAGGATGTATTTGCATTTATGTTTTAGAGATTGTAAACAGATCTTGGGCATTGCTCTCATCTGTCGAATATGGAGGCATTTAATTAGAATGAATGTAAAGAAGATAGCTTTAATTCTGATTAGATAGGTAGAGATGTAAGAGGGGGAACTCTAGAAATCTCCCTCGTAGGTATTGTATTGGAATCAATTATTCTCAATTGTAAGCTGTAGATAAAAAGAATAGGAGAGCAAAAGAAAAAAGACTATAGAAATCCTATAAGAAGATAATTGTTTCTATTGAACCCATGTACAAATGAACTTAGATTAATATAAAGAAGCTTTGATCTAGTCTCATGGTGTTTTTATGCATTTCGTTTACATCTTTAGATGGTATGTTTACATTTTTATTATGTTCTCTGTCATGCATGTATTTTCAATGCTATGTGCATATATGATCGTGATTTCATGATTGAATGTATGAATTCTGTGAGAGGAGAAGTATAATTTTTAATTGTTTCTCTTATTGAGAAGTCATGCAAGGCGTTCAGTGAGAGTACGCAAAGAGTACGTTGATGAGTTCTGAGTTTATCTCATAAGAGATCAGGAGGGTTACCGTTGTTCTTGTACCAATAAAAGTGTGAGTATAGCACAAATCCTTGCAAGGTGTGTAGAGGCCAGTGGAAGTCTTAGAATTTTCCAATCGAGGGAGTTGGTTGAAGAACTGTTGTTGAAGGGAAGTGCACAGAGTTGGAGAATTACAATAGCTAAAGGTTATTGTGAATTCCACAAGGAGTGACGCAAAAAATCCTTTTGAGGCCTTGAATCCATATCAAAGGTCAAGCTCGAGAGGGATAGATACTTCAAAGCTTTCAAAGGAAGAACAAGGTATGAAGTCACCTCATAGAAGTTAAGTTCAGGAGAAGAAGACACCAAGGTAGTTGGGAAGAATCCTTTGAGAAGTTCGAACGAACGGTCGAAATTATCAGAGGGAGAATCGCTGAAGTTCTGTGGGTCGTTGGATCTCATAGACCAGCGGGGAGATTAAGGCTGAGAGTCTTTTAGCACTCATAATATTAGGAGGGATTGTGGTCGTTGATCTCGTGGTTGAATTCGTCGTTTCAGAATTTAGGCGTGGAGGACATGTTAACTGGAGTTGAGAGTCACAAACTCTCAATCTGTGAAGTCCCGATAGAAGCAAGACCATCAAATCGTTGAAAGCCCAGAGCCATCGATCATGAAGAGGAGTCATTGTGATTTTGGATATCGGTGGAGATTGTTTTTTCATTGCAAATCGTCGATAAGAGAAATTCTGAAGTGCCGAAAAATTTGGGTCCCAGGTTTTAGATAGAGGTCACATCATGTAAAGTCAAGGGAGGAGTCAAAGGGACTGATACTAGGGTCACAAAACCCGATATACCATTCGGGTGAAGAGTATGGTCATGTCAGCTGGTCATGTGGATGAGAGTTGGCACTTAGTGCTTATTCGCACAAGCGTAGCTCCTAACAAGGACCTGTGGATAAACACTTATGTGTTGAAGATTCCAGTGGGGAATCAAAGAGTTAGTCAGACTTAAAGGGGAGATTAAGAACGATACTAGACCAGGAGGTCGTGAAGAACTTGCTAAGGTAGGGGTGTTGCGCCAGGTGGTATTAGAGCCTTCAATATTTGTTTTCTGTAAGCAAGGGAGACAGAAGGAAAGTTGTGATTTAAATTATGTGTGGAATAAATTGAAACAATTCCGCCTAGAAGACATCAAGATAGACCAATTCCCGATCCAGCTGTGGAAAGGGAAATGAGAGAACTTCGTTCTCGATTAGATGCTATGGAGACAAAACAGAGACATATAGTTGATGTTGGAGATGTCAGTGAAGCTGAAAGTAAAAATGAGGATGGAGATGAAGAAGAAGAATTTGCAGTCAAAGATGTTGCAGAAGAATGTCTATTCATAGTTGTTGCAAGAATAGGTGCTAGAGAAAACATGTACATTCCGATGTATGAAGGCAACCTAGACGTTGAGGAGCTTCTAGATTAGTTTATAGCTCTAGATAAATACTTCGAATATGAAGATATTGAAGAGGATAAGAAAGTCAAACATGTTGTCACTAGACTTAAAGGGCATGCAACATTGTGGTGGGATGAACTACAGGCTGACAGGTGTTGCAAAGGCAAGCAAAGAATCAAAATCTGGGATAGAATGGTTGAAAAGATGAAAGCCAAATTTATACCCAAGGACTACCAAATTAATCTGTTTCAAAGAATGAAAATTTTGAGACAGAAGGGGACGACAGTGAAAGAATAAAGCGAACAATTTTATCGACTTAACATTAGAGTTGGTCATCGTGAGAGTGATAGTGAAAAGGTCAGCATATAAATGAATGGTTTGAGATATGACATTCAGGATGAGATAAGCATGGTAACAATTAGGAATGTGGAAGATTCTTATCATATTTCTTTGAAGGATGAAGAGAAATTGTCCTGAAAACAAAGTCAAAGAAGCAGAGGTAGAAGTCAGAGAAGAGCCAAAGAAATTTCCCAAGATAGAGTACATAAGCCTAAGGAGGAAGAAAAAAAACCTCATACTCATGCAAAAAGAGTAGGAAGTTCATAGGGAAGGAGATCTGTTGTCAGGAATACTTTTTCGCAAGCTAGAGGAAGAGGAAGAGGCAGAGGTGGTGAGATAAAGTGTTTTATCTATGGAAAAATTGAACACAAATATTATTAATGTCCGGATAGAAAAAGAGATGGAGGAGGTGAAGCTCACATTTGATAAGCGCAAAGGCGAAATGTTGAGGCAGAACATGTAGAAGGCAGAAGATCCTTAATGATGAGGAAAATTCTCTTGAAGCCAGAGAAGGAGGCAAAGAATCCAGTCCAAAGAAATAGTTTGTTTAGAATTGCTTGCAAGACCAAGGATAGGGTATGAAAGGTAATAGTGAACAGTGGAAGTACAGATAATCAAGTATCCACAGAAATGGTGGAAAAGATGGCATTTGAAATTGTTGCACATCCGAGCCCATACAAGGTTTGATGGTTGCAAAAAGGACATCAGGTAACAGTCACTAAATAATGTTTAGTTGAATTTAAGATAGGGGGTTATAGAGATGAAATATTATGTGATGTTATTCCCATGGATTTATGTCATATTTTGTTGGGTAGACCATGGAAATATGATAGAAATGTTGTTCATGATAGGAGAAGGAACACATACACCTTAGAGAAGAATGGTAGGACGCATATGTTGCTTCCAATTGAAGACAAGAAGGTGAAAGAAGACATGAGCAATACTATACTTCTCATGAGTGGGAAGGAGCTTCTTGATGAATTCAAGAAAGAAGAAGACATGCAATTTCTTGTAGTGAGAAAACCTAGAGTCGTTTTGACAAGTACTTCAATAGACGATCTACCAGAGGAAATTTAGGAACTGCTAGAGAATTTTGTTGATATAGTGGTGGATGATTTACCTTGTTTATTGCCACACATCAAGAGTATAATCCATCATATTTACCTTATATTACCAAACAAAGCAGTGTACAAATTAACGTTGCAGGAGAATGAAGAGGTTAAGAAGCAAGTCCAGGATTTGGTGGACAAAGGGTTGGTGCGAGAAAGCTTGAGTCCATGCGATGTTCCAACAGTGCTAAGTCCGAAAAAGGATGGTGGATGGAGAATGTGTACCGACTCAAGGGATATAAACAAAATCACCATCAGGTATATATTTCCTTTATCTAGGATGGATGACTTGATGGAATGCTTGAGCAGAGTAAAGTTTAAAAAAAAAATTGATTTCAAAAGAGGATATCATCAAATTCGAATGAGAGAAGGTGATGAATGGAAGATAGCATTCAAAATGAATGAAGGATTGTATGAATGGCTTTTCATGCTATTTGGTTTGACGAATGCGCCGAGTAATTTCATGAGGTTGATGAACGAAGTCTTGAAGGATTTCATTGGGATATTTTTGATTGTGTATCTTGATGATATAGTAATCTCTAGTAAAACTGGGGAAGAACATTTGAGAAACCTAACTCTAGTGATGAGGAGGTTGAAGCAAGTGAAGTTGCTGATAAATTTGAAGAAGTCATCTTTCATGAGGAAAGAACTCATTTATTTGGGGTTTGTAATCTCTTCGAACGAGTTGAAGATGGATCCTAAGAAAGTAAAAGCAATTAGGGATTGGTCGTCGCCAAAGAACATCTTTGAAGTCAGAAGCTTCCATGGATTAGCTATTTTTTACAGGAAATTCATAAAAAAAATTAGTGGAATTTATGCACCAATGATGGACAAAGTCAAGAAAAGACATAAATCTTTTCATTGGACAGAGGAAGCAGTGAAAATTTTTAAGTTGTTGAAGGAGAAAATAACTAGACAACCAATTTTGGTTTTGCCGGATTTCATTAAGACATTCCAATTCAGATGCGATGCAAGTGGATTTGCGATTGGAGAAGTCCTGAGTCAAGATAATAGACCAATTGCATACTTTAGTGAGAATTTGAACGATGCCAAAGTGAAATATTCCACATATGATAAATAATTTTATGCAATCATACAAGCATTAAAGAAATGGAGGCACTACTTGATTATGAAAGAGTTTGTCTTGTATAGCGACAACCATGATTTACAATTCATAACTCGACAGGAGAAGTTAAAACAAAAACATGCAAAATGGGTTGAATGCATGGAGAATTTTACTTTTGTTATAAAGCACATTTTTGGAACTGCTAACAAGGTTGTTGATGCATTGAGCAGGAAATGTTTGATTCTGCAAGAGTTCTGTGTGAATACCTTAGGTTTTGATAGCCTTAAGTATATGTATAGAGATGATCTAGATTTTAAAGACATTTATGAAGCATGTGAGAATCCAGTTCTCGAAGATAGAAGCCAATGGATCGAGTATTTGATTCAGGATGGACTGTTATTCACAAGAAATTAGTTGTGTATTCTAAATCTTTCTATGAGAGAGAACCTTCTAAAGGGAAAATATAGTGGGGGATTGGCTGGACATTTCAGCCATGACAAAACGTTTGTGCAGCTGAACAGTTTATACTATTGGCCAGGGATGAGGATAGATGCCAATAAATTTGTGAACAAATGCAGAATTTGCCAACACACGAAAGCGAAAAGACAGAATACAGGATTGTATCAACCATTGCTAGTACCAAAGAGGCCGCGGGATGCAGTAAGCATGGATTTTGTGTTAGGAATTCCAAGGACACATAAGGGTTGTGACTCCATATTTGTGGTAGTCAATTGATTTTCAAAAATGACACATTTCATTCCATGTCAGAAATCCAATGATGCAACTCACATTGAAAACCTGTTTTTCAAAGAATTTGTTAGACTTCACGACTTACCCAAGAGTATTGTTTCGGATAGGGATACCAAATTTGTTGGTCATTTCTGGAGGACACTATGGAAGAAGCTGGGAACACAATTGTCTTTTAGCTCAGCATATCACCCTCATACGGATGGACAAACTGAGTTAGTGAACCGAATTCTGAGAGATTTATTGAGGAGTTTAGTAGTTGAACATCACAATCAGTGGGATCAGATTCTACCACAAGCAACATTTTCATATAACGATTCACCTAACAGAAGCACAAGACAGAGCCCATTCCAGATAATGTATGGAATGCAGCTGAGAGGAGTATCTAAGTTGAGGGAATTAGAACAAAGTGAGTTCAAAATTGTTGGACTAGAAGACTTTGTAGTAGAAATGAAAGAGCTCCACAACAAAATCAGAAAGCAGTTAAATAATTCCAACCATGAATACAAGCATAGGGTAGATCAACATAGAAGAGAACTTTAGTTTGAAGTGGGATATTTAGTTCTAGCGCATCTGAGAAAATAAAGGTTCCCAAGGGAACCGTATAATAAGATAAAGATGAAGAAGATAGGGTTGTGTAAGATTTTGAGGAATTTTGAGGCCAATGCTTATGAAATAGAATTTCCAGATGGGGTAGGAATATCACCTATATTCAACATAGTAGATATGTATCCTTACAGACCAGATGAAGTGGGAGAAATGAACCAGAAAGAAATTCAATGGGTTAAACAACTACCTGTAGCTAAAAAGCCACAGATGGAAAAGATAATTGACCAGAGATTTGGGAAGAAGACCTGGAGAAAGATATATCTTGAGTATTTGATCAAGTGGAAAGGACACTCAATTGAGGATGCCAGTTGGGAAAGTGAAGTGGAGATCTAGAAACATGGACAGACGGTGCAAGAGATCATGAAGAGGATTACATGAATTTTTCAGCCAAGGGAGTATGATGTAGGAGCATCGTAAGCGAGCCAACAAATCAAACACAAATGTGAAGGACAGCTGGAAACACACCAGTGCACATTTTGAGAACATTTTGAATTTATAAAGCATTAATGAAATATCTAGGAGGATGTATTTGCATTTATGTTTTGGAGATTGTAAACAGATCTTGATCATTTCTCTCATCTGTCAGATATGGAGGCATTTAATTATAATTAATGTAAAGTAGATAGCTTTTAATTTTGATTAGATAGCTAGAGTTGTAAGAGGTAAAACTCTAGAAATCTCCCTCGTAGGTATTGTATTGGAATCAATTATTCTCAATTGTAAGATGTAGAGAAAGAGAATAGGAGAGTAGAAGAACAGAGACTGTAAAAATCATATAAGAAGATAATTGTTTCTATTGAACCCATGTACAAATGCACTTGGATTAATATAAAGAAGATTGGATCCAATCTCATGGTGTTTTTATGCATTCCGTTTACATCTTTAAATGGTATGTTTATAGTTTGCTTATGTTCTCTGTCATGCATGTATTTTCAATGCTATGTGTGTATATGCTCATGATTTCATGATTGAATGTATGAATTCTGTGAGAGCAGAAGTATAAGTTTCAATTGTTTCTCTTCCTGAGAAGTCTTGCAAGGAGTGCAGTGAGAGTTCGAAAGAGCGCGTTGACGAGTTTTGAGTTTGTCTCAAAAAATCTCAGGAGGGTTACCTTTGTTATTGTACCAATAAAAGTGTGAGTATAGCACAAAGTCATGCAAGGTGTGCACAAAATAGTGGAAGTCTTATACTTTTCCAACTGAGGGAGGTGGTTGAAGAACTTAAGTTGCAGGGAAGTGCACAAAGTTGGAGATTTACAATAGCTAGAGGTTATTGTGAATGCCGCAAGGAGTGCGTGCAAAAATCCTTTTGAGGCCTTGAATACAAAACAGAGGTCAAGCTCCAGAGGGATAGATACTTCGAATCCTTCAAAGGAAGAGCGAGGTCTGAAGTCACCTCGTAGAAGTTAAGTTCAGGAGAAGAATAGACCATGGTAGTTGGGCAGAAGCCTTTGAGAAGTTCGAACGAACGGTCAAAATTCTTAGAAGGATAATCGTAGAAGTTATGTGGGCCATTAGATCTCCCATAGAAATGGGGAGATTAAGGTTGAGAGTCTTTCAGCACTCATAATCTCAGGAGGGATAGTGGTTGTTGGATCCGGATCAACAAGGGTCATTGATCTCATGTTTGAATTCATTGTTTCATAATTCGGGTGTGGAGGACGTGTTAACCAGATTCGAGAGTTTCGAACTCTCGATCCACAAAGTCTCGATAGAAGAAGTACCGTCAAATCATAGAAATCCCAGAGTCGTCGATCTTGATGAGGAGTCATCACGATTTTGGCTATCGGTGGAAGGTGATGTTGCATTGCAAATCACCAATAAGAAAAATCTCGAAGTGCTGAAATATTTGGGTCCCAAGTTTTAAATAGAGGTCACATCAAGCAAAGTCAAGGGAGGATTCAAAAGGAATCTGTTGACGGGCGAAATCGACCGTCTGTCAACTGAGAGAGTGGAACCGGTCTGGGGTTGTCTAAATAACCCAAGCCGTTCGGAATGGACCACCCTGACGAGTTTAACGGCTCCATTGGCCGCTCTAAGGTCTCCTAAGGAAGCCAAAGAGAAATCTGATCTGAGCTAAGTGATCTAACTAAACTAAATAAAGCAAAACTAACTATAATAAAGGAAACTAGAAACTAATAAAACAAAGAAAGAAACTAACTTCACTAATCTAAGTATGAACTACTAACTATTATATATACAAGATACTAACTATGATTATAACAACTCAAATCAACTATCTAATTATCAAGTCAATTACAGTTTATTCACAAATATACATTGCATACAATCTACAAATTTGAATAAAACCTGTGAAACTAATTGCTTGTTGTCCCAAGACA
>ML862729.1:0-19777 GCA_009831015.1 Picea engelmannii
TTCCAGCAACAATTGGATGGATTTCTGTTTTCTGAGATTTGAATCGGGTCGAGTCTCGTACTGTGCAACCATGATAAAAACATTACTAGCCTAACAAGCACACGCATTGCCTTTTACTTGTTCGATCTAATAATGCAGGCCTTCATCCTCTCAAGGTTTCATTGATCTCTCAAAACATTACATTTCAGTCCCATGGTGTGTAGCCATTGTGTCAATCATTTTAACGGAGGGATTCTAGACTCCTTGGTCCTGGGCTGATCAAATCCCTATAATAGACCTGGGCTGGTCAAATCCCCTGTGAAATCTACACCATTTCGCATTCTTTGAAGAAAATTTTTATGTTTAGTGGAAAATTCCTCCTTGCATTTATCATCGTACAGAGAATCCAAAGTTTACGGAAACAAGTATTGAAATATGATACGAGGTTAACAAGCCACATGTGGCAATGTCCCTGCAGGCTGCCATATACCAAGGTTTTGATTTGATTTGTCTTGACCAAAACCATTAATGCGGGCAGAGGGGTTCCTCAGAACTTGTGTCATCCACCTCTCCACTTAGCGCCACACGCAGATTATATAGCTGTAACTTGCAAATCCAGGTACACTTACACCAAGGCTAGTTGCCACCTAGTTAATTCATGTTTTTTAATTATAAGTTCAAGCCACAAAGCATGGATCAACCGACTCAACCTCTGCTAATTCATGTTTTTTAATTATAAGTTTAAGCCACAAAGCATGGATCAACCAACTCAATCTCTGCTGCTAGATCAATGACAAAATACCTATCACGAGGATCTTCTTCTCTATGAGAAGGACACTCTGGATAAATCTAAATCCAGAAACGAGAAAAGAAAAGGGTAGGTTCGTTGCCATAGTTTGCATTTTTTGTTTTAGATATTGGTCATGATATGAGTACATAGGTGTTCCAGAATATGTAATATTGGTAATACCCTTTTATGGCAGAATTTACTTCATGCCAATTATGAATATATGTTTCAATTATCTTGTCAAGGAATGTAGATATGGGTAGCTGAAATACATGGTTTCTATGGAGATCAGGGTCTGAAATACATGGATTCTATGGAGATCAGGGTCATTGAATAAGCATAAACAGCTCATGCCAGGGCTATTGAACAAGCATAAACAGCTCATGCCAGGGCCATTGAACAAGCATAAACAACTCATGCAAATATCTAACATTAATAAAATAAAAATAGAAGTTTATTTTGTAAGTGGAAAAATAAAATAAAAACTCATAAAATTATTTTAAAACAAAATCATATCTAACATATATACTACACAACATAACAATAATAATATCTATATATACATTACAAAACAACAATAAAACCTACTATTAAAAATTGTAAAAATAATAAATATCCAAAAATTAATTTTAAAATTTAATAATAATAATAATATCTACATATACATTACAAAACAACAATAATCCTTACTATTAAAAATTGTAAAAATAACAAATATCCAAAAATTAATTTTAAAATTCAATAACAAATATCCAAATATTAATTTTAAAATTCAATAACAAATATCCAAAAATTACTGTTGGACTTGGCAAAAGAAAGGGTAAAGGGGTTACATGTTCTTGGCTCTCGGCACAAAAAGGTAAAGGCATCTATCTGTGATACTTAGTTATTAAAAACAACCTTCTGCACGCCTATTCGGGTAACATCCAAGATTGCGTTACTTACCGGCCCCTTTTATGAGATAGAAAAGGATAATAACAAATATCCAAAAATTAATTTTAAAATTCAATAACAAATATCCAAAAATTAATTTTAAAAAATCAAAAAAGAAAATTGTAAAAATAATAAATATCCAAAAATTAATTTTAAAATTTAATAATAATAATATCTACATATACATTACAAAACAACAATAATCCTTACTATTAAAAATTGTAAAAATAATAAATATCCAAAAATTAATTTTAAAATTCAAAATTACAAAATAAATATCTAAAAATTAATTTTAAAATTTAAAATCACAAAGAAATTGTATTCCTAATTTCTTAACATAAAACCCTAATTTTAAAATTCAAAATTACAAAATAAATATCTAAAAATTAATTTTAAAATTCAAAATCACAAAGAAATTGTATTCCTAATTTCTTAACATAAAACCCTAATTTAATTCTAAAATTCAAAATTACAAAAATATTGTATTTCTAATTTCTAACATAAAACTCTAATTTCTAACATAAAACACTAATTTAATTTTAAAATTCAAAATTACAAAGAGATTATATTCCTAATTTCTAACATAAAACTCTAATTTATAAGATTCTTTAAATTTCCAACATAAAACCCTAATTTCTACCATTTAATTTAAACATGTGAATTATTTTATAAGCGGGAAAGCTTCTAAAGGTTCAATGTTAAATCTACTTTTATTTTGACCATAGTGTTTAAGAAACGCGGTGAAAAGCCTAAAATTGACTGTAACCGTCAAATTTGAAGATTGGGTAGCATTTCAAATTCCAACCCTGCCCGAGAATAAAGATATTGAACCCTGCACAGATGAAAATAGTCGGACAATGCAAGTGGCGATATTACTAAGACATTGTTGGGATTTGCTAGATAATGAACATGCCTCTAGCTTTTTTAAGAATACTTAACTTGTTTGAGAAAAAGGTAATAATTGAAATTCTGTGAGAGAAACATACTTAACCCTGCACAGAGGACTAACGTAACAAAACCAAACCAGATCACTGGAGTCTTTCAGTAAAATTTCTGATCATTTAACTCCGGACAAACACCGACTTGGAACACCTATCCGGAGGAGGACAACAGCGGCTACTTGAATAACAGAAGCCGATTACACTCCAAGTACAATAGTATTAGTGAGTCTATTGTACAATCCAAGTACAATAGGCTGACTACGTCCGGAATAAAGGTTCATGAAAGGTACAGGGTTAGCTTTTTTCTGTGTATCTTCGTGGCCAAGAATGAGGCGAAGAAATGCACATCAACTAACTCCACATAAAATAATTGACTCCATGATATAACTGCAAATCAACAAAACACTTTAAGTGCGGGAGTCGTACCCGGAACCACCTGAAATAAATATTGGCATAGTCTGGATATCAATAAATGGAGGCGGATATAATATATCAATAAATGTAACTATAAGGTTTGGTTTGTATTTAGAGAATATTTTTATGTTTTTTTAATAGAGGTATATATTAGTTAATATTATGATTATGTAAGTTCTATGCAAATATAGATAAATATATTTAATATTTATTTAATTATTATTAAAATTAATATAGATTTATTTTAGTTTCATATTCAATCTGTAATTATGTATTTAATATAAAGTATAGTTATTAGTAATTAATAGATAATGATAATGATAATGATATGTATTTATTTTAATATCATATTTATTATAAATTATAATATTCATATATATTTATTTTATTTTAATTTTATGTTTATTAAATAATTATATGAGTAGTTAATTAATGAATAAAAAACATATATCTCATAAGTGAGAATAGAATTGAAATTAGGTGAGTAACTTTAAATGCACTGTATTATTCACATAATAATATCTTATCATTTTAAGTTGTATATACACTTCAATTATTTTATATAAATTCTAACTCAATTCAAAATAATATATATTATATGTTTTATTTTATTTTAAAAATTTTCAAATCTTTAAAATTATCAATTATAATTATCAAGTATGTATAATTCATATTGATAATAATAAGTTTAAAAATAAAAATAAAAAACCATAAAATTATTTTAAAACAAAATCATATTTAATATATACATTATATAACAAAACAATAATAATATTTACACATACATTACAAAACAACAATAAAACCTAATATTAAAAATTGTAAAAATAATAAATATCTGAAAATTAATTTTAAAATTCAAAATCACAAAGAGATTATATTCCTAATTTCTAACATAATACCCTATTAAAAATTGTAAAATTAATAAATATTTAAAAATTAATTTTAAAATTCAAAATCACAAAGAAATTGTATTCCTAATTTCTAACATAAAACCCTAATATATAAGTTTCTTTAAATTTTTAACATAAAACCCTAAATTCTACCATTTAATTTAAACATCTAAATCATTTTATACACAGAAAAGCTTCTAAAGGTTCAATGTTAAATCTACGTTTATTTTGACCTGGACTGTAATTCCCTTGGTGCTTCTAAAGGTTCAATGTTAAATCTACGTTTATTTTGACCTGGACTGTAATTCCCTTGGTGTCCAAACGCGGTGAAAATCTCCAAGTAAGGCTTCTAAAGGTTCAATGTTAAATCTACCACGTTTATTTTGACCAGAGTGTTTAAGAAACTGGACTGTAGTTCCCTTGGTATCCAAACGCTGTGAAAATCTCCAAACCGCATTCAATTCTTTGACTCAATTTCAAATTAACGCAGAATTTAAATAAAAAGCAGAGGAGAAAGATTTTAGCGTACATGCATGCACTAGCTGGAGAAGAGGTTGTATCGAATCGTTAATTCCACTTTGACTTGTTGATGCCGGAGAAGAGGATTGTTCTTGGTCATAAAGAATCCTCCTATACCAAGGATTCTGATAAAAAAAATTGAGAAATCAATGCCCGGGCGAGTCGTCGTTTTACAGACGTATTCACTTCTTAAGGTTAATTCATATAAAAATGCCCTGAAATTGAGAAATCAATGTCAGTTGAGAAATTCTTTTCAATCTTTTCTTATGGTGGATGCTCTCACCACTAGTTACTATCAATTCTCTCACATTAAAAATCGAAACAGAGGGATAAATCTTAATGAAACAGATGGATGAATCTTAATGAGGGTACAGAGCATGGCCATGCCCAGAATGAAATTTGACGAGTAACTGGGCATACATTCAAAACTCCTCAATATTCATCACCGAAGCTCGTTGACTGTAGCATTTCAAATTCCAACCCTGCCCGAATAAAGATAATGAACCTGCAGAAAACAAAAATAGCCGGACAATGCAAGTGGCGATATTAAGGAATACTTGACTTGTTTGGGAAAAAGGTAGCAAAACCAATTTATGAGAGAAACATATTTATCAGAGAAACAAATTTTGTGAGAGAAACATATTTATGCAGATCAAACCAAACCATATCTATGCAAAACCAAACCAGATCACTTTTCAGTAAAATTTCCAGATCTGGACGAACATTGAAGACCCGCGTGGAACACCGACCCGGCAGAGGAAAACATCGGCTACCTGAAGAACAGAAGCGGATCTCTCTTGCAACAAAATAAAATTGATCTCTCTTGCATCCGACCACAATTCAAATACGCAAAGGAAAAAAAAAACATATAAAGAAAAAAAGATCAACCACACCAAATACAATAAAGAAACAACAAATAAATTCAAATCAACCAGCATGGCCACGCTGTGGATCAAACAAATAACAACATCCAGAAACAAGACAAGCTAATGCCAAACACCGAAGCCGAGATAAAACTAATACCGAAACGGAGATGAAACTACAACTGTGTGTTTCTGGAAATGGTTTTATATACGCTCCATTTCCAACGGTCCTCCGATTTAAATTATATTTAAGTTTTTTTTAGGCTTATTTCTGATTTCAAATCCACCGCCATTGTCTTTCAACATGTCAAATTACACCGTGCTGACATTCTAATTTGGAAATGCATTTCGTTGTATTCTAATTCTAATTTGGAAGTGAATTTAGTATAATTTAGTTTTATTCTTATTCTTATTCTAATTCTAATTTGGAAGTGCATTTAATTGGATTATAATTCTAAATTGTAATTTAATTTCATTTATTTATATATTAATGTTTATTAAAAATTAAAGTTGATTATGGGATTATAACAAAAACAATATGTAAATTTTAGAAAAAAAAAACAATATGTAAAGATAATAAGGGAAGGTAAAAGCATATCCTAAGGGAAAAATAATATAAAAGAAGGAAAAAGAAAAAGAAATGTAAGGGGAATTACATGTCCAATTAGATGGAAGCAATGAGGTTCCCTAGTCAAACCATGTTGGTGTAAAGAAATGCATGATGGATGTGAGGTTGTGGCAATAATTAGGTTTACCATACCTCACAAGTCTATCATATGAGTTTGGAAAGTGGCCAGAGGGCCTCTTCCTATTACTATTAAAGCATTGGAATTCAGAGGTAATTTGTTTCTTGGAATTGGATTTTGGTAAGTTTTGTTAAGTTGTTGATAAAGGTCAAACATTTATCAAAGGAAGAGAGCTAAGCATCTTTGGTCCTCATAAGCCATGAGTGTCTAGAGACAACCAAGTGAATCTCTAAATAGAAAAAAGAACTATCCTCTAATCTCATAATAGGGAGAGAATCAAAATCCAAAGTGGTCATTTCTCTCGAGCTTTGAGGAGAAGATTAGAGGAGTTTAAGAGATAACAATTCTCCAAGCTCAAACCATGTAGGCCAAAGATAGGCTATGTATATCTCAATATACCTTTGTTTATCTCACCCTTGGAGAGATCAAAAGCATGCATCCATTGAAAAGTTATGCAGGGGTGGTCTATAAATATCAAGGTCAATAAGGTGAAACAAAGAAGAGGCTCTCACATACCACATCACATACCAACATGAGTCAATCCCACGTTCTACCTACTCCATAGAGGATTCGAGAGAAAAATATGGATATCTAATAATACCACTTTGTAAGTTTCCCTTCTGTTTGAACACTTGTATCATTGTCACTAAGGAAAGGTCATTGAAAGAATGAGTGCTCGACTAAAATTTGCAAGAATAATATCACGAGGCAATGATCTATTGACATGAAGATGTTTGGATAGCATTGTGACAAACAAACTCTCTATCTTGTTTAGATCTACTCTACAAAGATATGGTCCTCAATTCTCACATCTATACAAGAGGGTAGATGTGACCAATAAGTGAAAGAGTCTGATCTTTAATTGAAAGCACATGGATTTATATCTCTTACTTAGTCTAGTTTTTCTTATTAAAATCAAAATAAAGTGTAGTTTGGAAAAAAGAAATCCCAAATATATACATAAAAAATCAACTAAACTCTTATACATCTATAAAATGCTTTTAAAATTATTTATAAATACTTAAAAGTATTTAAAATAAAATTTCAAAACAAATAAATATAATCATTATTAAAAAAAAAAATCCAAATAAATTCATTTGGAAAAATGGTTTAAAGTCTTATAAAGTTGAAAAAAACAAAATAATGTATAGAATATATTATTATGATATGTCAACACTCCGATAGGTTTATGAAAATGTAAACTTTCACCCATATCATGAAAAGTGATCAATATGACTGCCAATTAATCATACATTGTTTAAGTGTTTGGAAAAAAAATTAATATCATGAAAAGTGATCAATATGACTGCCAATTAATCATACATTGTTTAAGTGTATGGAAAAAAAATTAAAGTTATATTTTACATTTTATAATTGTATGGTTGGTATTTTTTATTTGTATGATAATTTTTTTTTTTTTTAAAGTAAAAGTGGGACTTTCATATTAAAGCTTCAGTCAAAAAGAGAATACATGGCAGGTAGGCGCCAGGTGTCCTGCCAATGAAGGAAACCAGGACACCTGGCTATCACACTATAACAGAGCCAAAAAAACCATAGAGCCACCCTGCCCGTAGGAAACCAGGGGGATAGTCTTAATTAACAGTAGCTTAATGATAGAGTTTCTGAGGTTATCCCTACTAACAGCTAGAGGACTACTGTCCTGAGAAAATACTACAACAGACATAAAGAAAAACATATAAACTCTAAGACCTTTTATCCGGTGCTCGGCTTGTCGTCCTGCGCTTCTGCTGCCCGAACGGGAATGGCGAATGGTTGTGCACAGGTAGGACATACTCGCTTGGGCGAATCATGAGAGTAAGCTGCAAACAGCATGTCCAGTCGCTGGCTTGCGCATATCGCTCGAAAGATTTGATCTTCGGCTAGGCTTCTGAGCTCAAAGATAAGCTGCAAGTGCTCCGGGGGCAAAGGTGGTGGCGAGGTCGGCCGCTTTTGCTTGTCCCTAGTTCCTTGCCCTTCTACATCCTGTGTTGTATTGTCATCCATCGGCTGCTCCTCTTCTATGATGCAGTGTGCTAGGCTCTGGTCCGAGGAGGCTTTTGCGCAGGAGTCAGAAGAGGTTTTGCCGGGAGGAGCAATGCCAGGGCGAAAGACACGAGCGTGGGGGTCCCAATCATCCGGGAAGGTGACCATTATCGTATTCGAAAAATCCATTGGGAGCTGGATACTCGAATCTTCTTCTACGATTGTGCGAGGAGGTGAATTGGCTTCCTGAATTGCCTGACGTCGACGCCTTCTGACCAGGGTCACTGCACTCTGAAAAGCCCTGTGTCTTTTTCGTCTGGAGGCGGTTGCATACCAGCCAGTCCCTCTGCGTGGTCGCCCCCTCAAACGCGTCATAGCTAAAACGGAGATGAGAGCCAAGTCGCCTCTCTGCGCAGGGAGCTGATCAAGTATAATGGAGCTCTCGAGAAGGTTGATGAGCCTATAAACCACAATAATCGCCATTAAAGCCCCGAGCTTAATGCTCTGGCTGGTCGGACCGATGGCACTCGTGCTGAAAATCTTCATGTTACGGAGATGGAGGGGGATGACGCGCACAATGAATCGCGGAGTGTGTGGGGAGGACGGTTAATAAAGGCCCCCCGCCTCCCCTCGCCACCTCCCCTTGCCACCTCGCTTCACCGTCCTGGGCGCCTGTCACCCCATCCGGGGATTTGTATGATAAATTTGATAAAATAAAATATTTGCATTTTTGTTTTTCATAATAAATTTGATAAAAATATTCTCTTTAATGTCTAATTAAAAGTGGATTTAACTTTGAGCAATTCTTTTGCTTTTTCAAGGTTCAGTAAAAAAAAATTAAATTTACATGAATTTAGTTAAATGAAAAAAATGCCCCCCGGTGTCGTCTGTGGAGGCACAATCACTGGACTAATCCCAACCTTGGGATTATTTTGACAGGGCTTCACAAAATGATGGACAATTATGTAGGGGAGATGTTGTTCTTCACCTCTCTGATTCTCATTCTTTTCACATAAAAATGGGAGTGGGATCAGGGACAAACAACTATAGGGAATTGATGGCATTAAAATTGCTTCTCACCCTTGCTAAGAAAAAGGAAAACAAATCTACAATTTTTTGGTGACTTTATGGTGATTATAAATTGGATCAGAAAATCTCAAATTTGTCATAACATTATGCTTCTTCCACTACTTAAGAGGTGTTTATTATCTTGGACACTTATATAATTTATTCTATTCGTCATGTTTACATGGAGTGGAACATGGAAGAAGATAAACTCTCTAAAGAAAGTATTTTCATGGATTTTGGGGAGTGGCAAATAGTGTAAAATGTACCTAGTGTCTTTTGTTGCAATTTTATTAAGTCAACTTATGGCACATGTTGCATCAGCTTTAGGCACAAAAGTTACACATCTCTTTAACACTAGATTTGATTGTACAACCATAGTGTAAACATGCTACAAATTGGCTCTTTTTTGGCTGATCAAAATAACATGAAGGAAAATTGACATTTTTTCTTGAAATCCAACAATAATCATTTTGGATTTGATGGAATTAGAAATATCAATCAATAACTCATCGGATGGGGTGGCATTTGCGAGCCTGAGTGTTCTCCATGCACATGCTTAAGATGACAACCTTTGTACCAAGGTGATATGGGGTTTCATTACCCCTGGTGCGAAGCGAGAATGCTAGTTGGTGGAATAACGAGGACATAGGTGGGAGGTTTATGATGCGTCTGAAGGAATCTAATTTTGGTTATGCATGGGGTTGGATGAGACCCCAGACTATCATGGCAATGGAGGGGACTTCAATTCCTTTCGTCAAGTAGGGGAAATTCGATTTGATAAAAGGATAGTCCAATTTCATTTGGGCTTGGATAGATGCAAAGGCAGGTTGCCTTAGCTCAAGTGGGCCTCTCATTTGGTGACTATCCCGCCTGCTTCCGAGGGGGTGTTTGATGAGAAATTCAAGGGGTGGGGTCTGCTCATTTGTGGCTCTCTTTCTAGCATTTGGTATACCAAGGATGTTGGTTGGGTTCCTCATATTCTCAACGACCCCATCGGCAATGGTTATAGGTTTATTTTCCTTTGGTTGGTAGGATTAGCGAGTCTACCTCTGTCTAGTTAGACAATGTAGTGGGTGGTTCAATTTGTCTATAGGTATAGTGAGTGGACTATTCCTTGGGGCATGGGAAATTTTTTCCCTCCTGGTGGGGCCCATGTCATGGTTCGAACGACATGTTACTGTGTTAATGTGTGGTGTCATGGGTTGTCCTTTTTTGGTTCTTGGTGAGTGCAGGTGACATGGAGGGCCCTGGGCCTAGCTCGAGGAAACATAGGGGGTGTCGGTGTAAGGCACCTGCACATGCCAAAAATAAATCCTTAGAACTGCCTGCAACTAGAGCCTAAAGGGATTCCCTATGGGCTTGGACGACTCACCATGTGAAATTCTCTACTATAGTGAAAGAAGAAACAAAAGTCTTGGAAGAGGCAGTTTGGGAGGACGGGAAACTGACAGAGAATGAGAAAATTGTGACGGATTTTGAGGTTTGGTTCTCTAACTATGGTTTTTCCAAGAGTAGAAACACCAAGGTCTTTAAAGAAACTAAACATTACTGTCTCAGAAAGACCCTCATTTCTCAGGTGCTGGAAAAACAAGGATCCAAATATGAAGAGTTACTGGATAGTTTCATTATTTTTTAAGCCAAGTTTGAAGTGGTCTGTAGGATGGTATTTGGAATTCAAATTGAATTTGATGGCAAGAAAAATGAAGTAAAGGATGGGGCTAAGATTTACCATGGTACTTTTATCAACCCAATCATATTGGAAGAAGATGAGGTACCATTATGCAACAAGGCTACCTAGGATTCATAGAGTTCCAGGCCAACAAGCTCCTCAAACCTTAACTGATAAGTTCCTTAGTATGGTTTATTGTTTTAGGAGTGGATTCATTATGTATTTCCCTGTAGCTATGCGTTATGGTGTTTCTTTGCTATTTTTTTTGTCTAAATTTTGATTATGTTTCGAAGTTTTTGAAGGTCTTGAACTTCTAGTAGATGTATAGTTCTAAAGACATGCAAACTTTGATATATATGTGGCCTAGTTTACTATTTTTGGTAGGACACAAAACAATGATTGTGATAATTTTTTGTATATTACTAATGTGAATAGAAATTTATTACAAAAAAAAGATATCAATCAGTAGCATTGCAAAATCAGGTTCAACATAGTGACAATTGTGTGCGCTCTATGCATGCATGAAACCCTAGATCTTGTACATTTGGAATGGAGGATGGCGTTGGGAGGGAGCATATGCCCCCTCCAGAATATGATGCTCAAGCCTTCCATGTGATGTCCCCATCCACCAACAGGCCGAACAATGCCACTACTCACACACTTCACTTAGCTCCACTAACTCTAATACTTTGTAACGTTGCGGACATAATCACATATAAAAATTAATCGGAAGATAGAGATAACATCTGGTATTCACACTTATATATATATATATATATATATAATGTAATTAAACAGAAGCAACATTTAACACATACATGCAACATATATATACAGGCATTACTCATTAATTATAATAAAAATACAAATACACAGCATACAACGAACACATAATTGGTATTTATCTTTTAATAGACGACCACTAACTGTGTACAGACCTTCCACAAACCTCCCATCCTTATACCACGTTTCTCATCATGCTCAGCAATGGATCACCCCCGAGCTAGGACTAAACTCCATCGGGAAAGGGAATTATAGGCTTGGCAAGGACAACAAGGAAGTTATACAAAACAACAGGAAGGATATTTTATCCCAGGAGCCACTTACGCCCACAACCCACATACCCTCATTCCCCACACGCCTGCTCCACCCCAGGAGGGTACACCTTCACTAATACAAGTCCATCGGCTACTACACCTCCCTTACCTTGGGCTTCAGCAACAGGCTAGACCAGAAGTCTCAGAGTATTGTAGCTGCTATGGGACTCCCTTCCAGGAGAACTCACTTCCTAGCAAACTCTCTCACCTGGGAGAGTTGCTCACAGGCCTGACAACCTGCTTCTTCAATTCAGCTCCTAAGAAACAAGCAACAACATTAAGCTACGAACGGGTAACAGTGGCAACAGAAAACGGGTATGGACACCGAAAATGGCAACAACCAAACACTAAGACACAACACGGCTCAGGTGAATACAATTGCGTCCAGCTTCACAGGAGACACACGAGGTACCTCAAGTACGATTGTAGGATTCCAAAGGTGCGTGCTAGCTACAAAGGCGATGATTATGGAAAACTGGTTCAATGCGTGAATCCTAGGTCAATCAGGAAGGTGACAGACTTCTAGAGAATCTTAAGGTCGTGAGGAACACTCCCAACTGGTCCCGACGCAAGGATGGGAACAACGCCAGAATCGAAAGCCCAGCCCCAACGAGTTGGCTTTCCCAGTTATAAACTGCATGCACCCAGGTTGACACATGTCTTCCTAAAACCGCATGAGTTCCACTTAGCACTCGTTTCCCTTTTCTCCCAGGAACTTAGGACAACATGACTTATGTCAACCATAGCTTTTGGGAAATAATAATAAAATATTATTCCCTTAGAGGTAATCCCTATAGCTTAGCCCCTAGGCCTAGACACTTAGCCCCCTTCCCTTACCCTACCTAGTGGAGCTTAGTCCTCCATAACTCTTCTTCGTGGTCGATCTACACACAACAGTGTAATTTTATTAATGATGCGAGTGTTCACATATACAAAATCAGGCTCATTGGCCTTAGCATCTAGCTCACCATCCTAGTAAACACATAATTCTCTCAGCTTATAACCACTTGGCTCACCATCCTATAAACATAATTACAATTCAGTAGAGGCTCATCCTTGGGGTGTTACAATCCCCTCCCCCTATTTTTTTATTGTCCTCGGTGCAACTTGTTTACACTATAACAACAAAATCTTCAAAATCTTCAAAAAGATGTGGGTATGCTGCCCACATGGCATCTCCATGCTCCCATGTTGCATCCTTAGGACCGTACCAGGTCCACTAGACTTTTACAAGCCCTAGGGCTTGATTCCAGAGATGCTTTCTTTTCTGGTCCAGTATACACACTGGATGCACCTGCAAGAAACCGTCTTGCTCCACCTGAATCACATTCCAATCACTAACATGATTAGCATCATGTATATATTTTTTAAGCAATTAAACATGAAACACATTATGTATAGTCATGGATGCAGGCAATGCAACCATATATGCAACTGGTCCAATCCTTTCTAGGATTTCAAATGGCCCACAATATCTAGTTTCCAACTTGGAACAGTTTCCCAGATTCAGGGAACTTCTGTTGGCTTTCACTTTCAAGAAAACATGATCCCTAACTTTAAACTCCTTGTGGGTTCTGCCTCTATCTGCATAGATTTTCTTCCTGTCTTAGGAAACCTTCAAATTATGCTTAATCTTTAGGATTTTCTCTTCCATTTCTCTTAGCAACTCTAGCCCAATTATTACTCTATCAGCTGGGTTATCTCAGCTTATTGGTGTGTTGCAATTTTTGCCATAAAGTGCTTCAAACAAGCTTATCTTCAGTGACGCTTGATACCCATTTTTGTAGGCAAATTCTACCAAGTGTAGATAATCTTCCCATTTATATGGTTTGTCCATCACATACATTCTTAACATGTCCTCTATCACTTGGTTCACCCTTTTTTGTTTTCCCATCAGACTTAGGATGATAGGTTGTGCTAAAGTTTAGATTTATTCCAAACCCTTTGAATAACCCTTTCCAAAAATTTGAGGTGAATTTCAAGTCTCTGTCAAACACAATTGTCTTGGGAATACCGTGCAATCGTGTTACTTCCTTCATATAGATATCAACAAAATTAGTTGCCTTGTGAGTATTTTTCAATGGAATAAAATGGGCAACTTTCGTAAGCTTATCCACCACCACCATGATGGAATCATGCTGCTTGTTGTTTCTGGGTAGTCCTGTGATAAAATCCATTGTCACCACTTCCCACTTCCACTCAGGAATGGGTAATGGTTGTAGCAACCCTGTTGGGTGCCTATGTTCAACTTTGACCTTCTGACACTCCATACATATGGCGATGTATTCTGCAATTTCTCGTTTCATACCTAGCCAAAAGTAATGGTTCTTGACTGTTGCCACTATTTTCTAATATCCAAGGTGCCCAACATAAGGCACATTATGCATTTCCTTCAAGATCATAATTCTCAACTCCTGGGAATTAGGTACATAAATTTTGTTTTTGTACAAGAGTGTTCCATCAGCTTCCAATTTATAATTTTCCACTTTTTGTGGCATCTTACCTTGTCGTAGCTTTTCTACCAATTCCATGTACTGCAAATTTGCATTTGCAGCTTCCAAAAGTCTGCCTTTAATATCAGTTTGATACATGATAATGGTCATAGCATGTAGTTCATGAAGTCTTCTGTAGTTCATGAACTCTTCTGTTGAGTGCATCAACCACTTTGTTATCCTTTCCTTTGATATGCTTGATATCAAAGTCATACTCACAAAGGAAGTCCAACCATCTACTATGCCTAGAATTCAAGGTTGGCTGATCAAACAAATACTTCAGACCGTTATGGTCTGTCCTTGGTTCAAACCTCTTCCCCATGAGGTAATGTCTCCATTTCTTCAGAGCGTGCACTATGGCTGCCAACTCCAAATCATGAGTTGCATAGTTCTTTTCATGATCCTTCAGCTTCCTGGACTCATAACATATTACAAACCCATCCTGGATGAGGATCCCCCCCAGTCCTTCTTTGCATGCATCTATACACACAACAAAATCTTCATTTGGATCTGCAATCCTCGAGATTGGAGCAATGGTTAACAACTTCTTCAATAGTTGGAAGCTTCTGTCACATTCTTCTGTCCATTGGAATTTCTTTTCCTTCGTTTGCAAGGAAGTTATGGGGCGAGCTATCCTTCAGAACCCTGCAATGAACCTTATGTAATAGCTAGCTAGACCCATAAAGGATCTAACTTCTATCACGTTCTTTGGCGCTGACCATTCTTTGATGGATTCTATCTTATCGGGATCCACAACTATCCCATCTTTTGAAATGATATGTCCCAAATAATGGATCTCTTTTTGATAGAATGGACACTTGCTCAATTTGGCATACATTTGGTGCTCTCTTAGCACCTACAAAACCATCCTTAGATGATTTTCATGCTCTTCCTCCGACTTGGAATATACAAGGATGTCATCCAGAAAGACAATGACAAACTTGTCCAAATATTCCTTGAAAACACCATTCATTAAGCACATGAAAACAACGGGTGCATTTGATAACCCAAATGGCACCACTGTGAATTCATAATGACCATACCTTGTTATGAAGGTGGTCTTGATGATGTCTTAGTCCTTTATTCTTACCTGGTGGTACCCTGACCTGAGATCTATTTTTGAAAATATCTTGGCATCCTTCAACTGATCAAAGAGATCATCAATCCTTGGCAAGGATACTTGTTCTTAATAGCCACTTTGTTCAACTGTCTAAAATCGATGCAAAATATTAATGTCTCGTATTTCTTCTTCACGAACAGGACCGGGGCACCCCAAGGTGACACACTTGGGCATATATACCCCTTATTCAGAAGTTCTTCAAGCTGCAATTGCAGTTCTTTCATCTTTGTTGTACTCATTCTGTAAGGAGTTTTTGACACTGGAGTTTCTCTAGGCATTAGGTTTATAGAGAAATCAATATCTCTCTTCGGGGGTATTCTGGGTACCTCTTGGAATACATCTTCAAAATATTTTAATACTACATGGTCTTCAATATTTGACACCTTATCCTTAGGTGCTTCTTCCATATGAGCTGCAAATATTTGGCAACCCTTCCTATAACACTTCTTCAGCTACATTGCTAAGATTTCTTTAATGGTAATTTCCCTTGGGATTCCCTGCACTTTCCTTGGGTTTCCTTCCTCATCCAGGCAAGTAAATGTCTTGTTACGACAGTCTAATATGGCATGGTGTTGGTCCAACCAATCCATCCCAATTAGACAGTCATAGGAACCTAAAGGTAAGATGTTCAATTCATCCCTTGTGCTCAGTCCATTCATGTCCACTGGACATGAATTAACCAACTCAACAACCTTTCTCTTGACTCTTGTAGCCAGTTGCACTAACCAAGATTTTCCATGCTTGCTTCTTGGAAAATGCAAACTTTCCACCATTCTAGGATCTATATAACTATGACTAGCTCTTGAATCAATTAAAATAGTAATGGTTTGGTTGTTGATCATACCTTCCATTTCAATCATATGTGATCGATATTCTACTTGCTTGTTTTCTAGGGCTGCGTAGATCCTTGGTACACCTCTGCCCATGTCCTCCATTGTTTTTGCCTATTGAACATTGTGGATAGCTCTCACTTTGTCATTTCTATGGGGGCAATCTCTGTACCTATGATTTCCTTTACAACCCTAACATTCCATAGGTGGTTGTCTTGGCATTTTCCCACCTAATTCAACCTTCCTGGGCTCTCTAAAACCTGGTTGTCCTTGAGGGTTATTTATGAAAAATGGTGGTTTGTTTCCCTTCTACCTCTGCTCCCTCTTAACCTTCTTCTTGCCTTCCCAATCTTTTTGGAAAGTAGGATTTTATTTTTGTTGATCATATAAGCATTTTTCTCTCCTTATAGGTTCTTCCATGGTTTTCGGGTTATCATATTGGATCTTGTCACTGATGGAAGATGGCAGCCCACTCATATACCTTTGAATCTTAATTGTCTCATCCTTAATGAAAGGGACATATTTCAACAACTCCAAGAATCTTCTTTCATACTCATCAATGGACATACTTCCCAGCTTGAGTTTGAAGAACTCTTTCATTTTCTTGTCATAATACCTCTTAGTTAAATACTTCTTTTCAAAATGTCTCTTGAATTCCCTCCATGTGACATTCTTCTCTCTGACGTGTTTTACTTGCACAAGTTGATCCCACCATATGGATGCCTTTCCTTTAAGTTGGTAAATGACAATTCTTCCCTCTGCATGAGAAGAATAGTTTCGTAGCTGGAAATATTTCCTCATGCCCAAAAACCATGTCTCAACATCTTCATCTTTCTTCTGTTCTCCATCAAAAGTAGGAGGTTCAATCTTGTTCATTTCTCCCTTCAGTTCATCCACTCCAGAGTTCCTATGCTTTCTGATAGGAGATGGGCTTGAACTACTGTGTTCCCTCCTCTTAGAGTGCCCTTGGGAGTGACGATGGTGTTTGCCAACTCTCCTTGATTTCCTCCTTTCATCAGGAGACCCGTGACTTACTGATTTACTGGAGTCACTCCCCTTATCCAATTTCTTTTCTATCCTTTCCAGGATCTGTATCAACTTTATGTTGAATTCTCCTTGTTGATCCCTAGATTTCATGAGCTTTCTGTTATCTTCTCGATGAGTCTGGACATATTTCTACAATATTTCAATGATTTTCATCATGTCTCCCTCCTTATCTATCTCTTCTCCATGTACATTGGAGTTCGATCCTTCAACTCCCAAATGAACATCCATTCCTTTAGCTTCATTCTCTGAACTGAAATCATTTCGTGCCTCCTCTATTTTCTGCACTCTGCAACAATTCGGTTTGGTTCTGACAATCGTTAACTCTGGAAACACAATGTGCAGTCAACTGAAATTTGTCAGGCCATCATTCCTTAACAAATTCCACAGTATTCAAAAACTAATCTGATTCAAAGAAAACTTTCATATTCCATTTTCTTTCTGAGCTCTGCTCTGTTCTATAACAATTTTCGGGCACTAGCCCCTTTCTCTTATCCAACAACCCATGCAACCATGGGCTATGGCCAAGTGCTAGGTTGATAGGCGCTTATTCGAGACTTCGGGCCTCCAGCTTCAGAAGTTTTCAAAGCACATCCCAACAAATCTCTTGGAGTTCTGGATTACCGAACTCATGAAGTAGGGTGGATCAACAGTCCATGTCTACCCAACATTCAATGACTGACACTCACTATGGAACCTCAGGCATCTGAGTTTTGAGACTTCAGAGTTTTAGGACTTCGGGACTTTGGAGGATTTCACATCCGCACCCCCCCCAACACCCCGAACCATTAATCTTCGAACAATTCCATGTCACCTTTGGTGACGTCATTATGTCATGTCACTTCAGCGTTACAAAAATTTGAAAGGTTCTTCCTTTCGTGCCCTATGAACCATCCTTCCGAAGTGTCAAGTCTCCAGACTTCACAACTAGCGACATGTGTCCATCGAGACCCACATCTTCTATGCTTGAACTAAGATACCGAACAATCACATCACTTAATTCTTTTCAAATTGTGGGGGCATGCATCCATGGTTTGGAGTAACCCTCCTTTCATCCCACAATTCTTCTGACACTAACACGTACCCCCCTGGTAAAACCGTGGTTTGGATTGTGGGACCGCCTTAAGAAATGAACTCCCGTGTAATTTGGGTCCCCACAATGCCTCCTAGCCATCGATCTTGATGTTTCATGATCAATGCATGTGTGGGCCCGCCGTATATTGACCTTTAACGAAATTATGTAACCTTGAGGTCCCACTAACCATGCTCATACGGAGTGCCATGTGGTGGAATACTAGTGGTTGACACATGGCCCAATTAGATGGGTGTCACGTGTCACGTTCCATATGGAATTTCAATCTTCCACGAGTTTGAAACCCACTGAAATGTGGCACACAAACCATGTGTCCACGTCAATCCAAGTGACATCATCATGCCATGTTACTCCAAAATTTTGGGCTTCAGAAGTTTTTTACGCCTGCTTCCTTCCAGTCTCTCGAATTTCGAATTTCCAAACTTCTTTACCCTCCAGGTCCACATAGTACAACTGTCAACATTCCAAGTGGGGGCACATGGTAGGTATAGGAGAGGTCCATGTCACCTCCAGTTGACATCATCATGACTCACCACTTCATCTCTTCGGTCTTTGGAGCTTCAAACTTCGGGAGTTCTCGCCTCCACGCACACTAATTCTCCTGAACGTTGAAATCCTGAACAAGCCCATCTTCTGACATGTGTCCCTCTTGACGGATGGTCTAGATTAACTACAAACTTCGGAGCTTCGGTGGCTTTCTCCCTTCACCACTACGTTTTCCCTTTTTTAACTTGGCTTAATCCAACATGAAGGTTTCTTTCCAGATCTATGGTGTAGATATCCTTCGGGACTTCAGAGCTTTGGGCTTTAGCCCTTCTCTTATTTTTGCACCTAACTTCACTGCAGTCACGAAGTCCGAAGGGCTTCCAGGTTAACCCTCCTACACCTTCTCCATATCTGACGGTCGTGAATTGTCCTCCTTCTCCTGAACAGATCCTACGACCCACATTACTCTACGGCCCAATACCATGTTTGTCATGGTTTTATAATACCACTACACCTCCTGAGCTTCGTAACACGACCAAGGCAACCTCTTGGCACTCAGGAATGTTTTAAGGTTCGAAATTGGTTCCTCCTGACAAAATTTCCACCTGAAACCTTGGTTCCAATGACCACTTATCCGACCCATCCAGGCTCAGTGCTTGAACCTTGGCTCTGATACCAATTTGTGACGTCCCTAGCCACCAACAGACCAGGAAATGCCACTACTCACACACTTCACTTAGCTCAACTAGCTCTGATACCAATTTGTAACGTTGCAAACATAATCACATATAAAAATTAATCGGAAGATAAAGATAACATC
>ML862730.1:8925-23381 GCA_009831015.1 Picea engelmannii
ACTATATCCAAAAACCAAAGACATGAAATATGGTATAACTACACATATTATATAAATATATTGTCAAGGAAAAAATAAGCTAAATGCAATTTGGACATTTGAAAAAACAATTACAAGTTAAATGAGTACATCAATAAAAAATAGCATACTAACCTTGCAAGTTCAAAATCTGAGCTATGTAGATCGAGAATTGGATTTGTTCAACCGGTGGGTGATGGAAAAAATAAACAACTCAAACAAAAGCCAAGAACAATGTCACAACTATAGCAATTGTGTCACAAAGTCTCTTAAAGTCACGTATATATAGATAAAATAGTCAACTAGCCGTTAACACCGACCAATGAAATAAACAAAATTTTCATCACTATTGCCACAAAATTTTGTCGCTATAGTGACGAAAATCCCGAATAGGTTAAATTAATATTTTTTTCGATATTGCGATGAACTTTCGTGGCAATAGAGACGAAAATCCCGCCATGTTTAAAAAAAATATGAAACTAGTGGAAGTGTGGAAAATTTTCGTGGAATAATCTGCCGATATGTAGTAGTGATGTACTGCATAGTAAAATGATGAAGTGTGCACATTCTTGGATACCGTGCATGAGAGCCTAGATGTTAAAGGCTAGTGCGCCTATTTTTGTATATGTCTCATAATTAATATAAAATACATCATTGCACGCAGACCGACCATGATAAAAGAGACGGGGGACTAAACTCCATTGGTTAGGGAAAGGGTAGGGCTAAAAGTTAAGGAAAAGGGCTAAGCTAGGGAGCTTAAGCCAAAAAGGAATATTATATTAATATTTCTTAAATCATAAAGTATGGATAATTATTTTATCCTAAGTTCTAAAGTTGGGTACAAGTGGGCCACAGTAGCTCCCAACATGACAAGTGTCAAGTTGGGGACATGCATACATATTGTGGGGATTTAGTTCATTTTCCCATCTTTTCCATCATTCTCCCCATCATTCCTTCCATCACTGAGTCATCCAGTCAATCATCCATGAGCATGCACACACCCATTCAACTATCCTTCGTATCTTCACGATTGTACCTGAACCTATATCCATAGCCTTTTTGTTTTGGTGTATCTGGTTAGCTTGGGAGCTGGACTGAAGATGCAGGTTTTTAGTCCCATTGGATATTGAAGAGGTGTGTTTCCAGGGCCATGAGCAATTATCTGGGTGAGAGAATTGTTGGGAATTGATTTCTTGAAGGTGTTAAACTGTAGCTATAGTGCTATGAGACATCCTGTCCGACCTATTGCTGAAGCCCAGAAAGGAAGTGGGGTAGCCGAAGACTTGTTGAGAAGAGAAGGGGAACACTTCTTGGGTGGGATAGGCACGTGGGGAATGAGGGAATGTAGGTTGTTACTTTGAGTTGGCACCTGAGATAGAGTATTTCCTATTGTCTATGAGACTTTAACCTGGATAGGAATCCCTTTACCTGGGTGGAGTTTAGTCCCAGCTCGAGGGTGACTAACTCTTGAGAGTGATGAATAGTGTGGTCTAAGGTTGGGAGGTTCGTGGAAGGTGTGCACACATTTGGTGACATTCTTACCAAGATAAGTGCCAATTGTGTGATAAATTTACATGCTGCATTGTTATTTACGTGCTTATTTTTAGGGGTTATCATATGTGTGGTTATAACTATGTTTATTTTTATGGGTATTTCCTGTATATGCTGCATGTATATGTTTACTATTATTTCAATGTGAATCTGTGTCTTTTTAGATGTATTTATATGTTTAAGTTTTATATATAATGCTTCTGCAAGAGTTCTGTGTGTATATATTTTAATTGCATGCAGTTCGAAAAATTTATGTGGCATAGCTTAGTTGGATGTTGGGTATATTACAATATGTTCCGCAGAGAGAACGTAAGAGTTCTCTGGTGTAGTGTGCCCCGGCATGGATTGTTGAGGACGTTACAACATGGTATCAGAGCTTCAGTTTTCAACAGTGACCCTAGAAGGGCCGCGAAAGTTGAGTTGAAGTGAAATGTCACAGAGGATTTATTTTGAAGTGGCCAAATTTTAGTTTGTAGAGCATCCATGGTAAAAAGTAACAACTGGGCGGAATTGGGGAAAAGCCCCAATTTCTGTTGTTAAATTCATGGGAAAATTGATAAATTCAGCCAAGTGATGAGATATTCCAGATTTAATATCTGTTCTAGCAAATTCGGATCTAGAATGGGTCGAATTTGAAGTTACAGTGAAGCCATGATAGATGGAGCGAGTTTAGAGGTTAAAATTCTCAATTTGTGAATTGATTTTGGATAAATTCATTCCAGAAAAGTCAACTTACAATGATTTAGTGTTGCATAGGTTGAACTGGTGTTATCGAGGTGAAATTGAACAAATTTCATGGCTACAGAATGTCGATGGTAAATTGGGGAAAAGGTTAAGCCAAAAGCCCCAATTTCTACAGTGGAATTCATGAGGAACTGATGCGCATAAAAATGAATGTGCACAGGTGGGTGCACTAAAAATGCATGATGCGCAGTGAAAATTTTGTGACAGATAAAATTCAACATTGTGCGACAAGATATTGGTGTGCTAGTGCACGCGCTAAATTTTGGTGCTAAGAGGAAAAATGTTAGTGTGTAGGTGTGAATGCTAAATGTTGGTGCCGAGCGGAAAATTTTTAGCATGCAGGTGTGTGCGCTAAATTTCAGTGCCGCACAGAAAAATGTTAGTGTGTGGGTGTGCACGCTAAATTTCGGCATTGTGCGGAAAAATGTTGGTGTACATGAGCACGTGCTAAATTTAGCATTGCGCAGTGAGCACACACATAATAATGATGTGCGTGGTGTGCGTAGTGTTTGCAGAGCGCAGAGGAGTTTTGTAGGTGTGCACACAATGTGGGTATATGTTGTCGCGCGACAGTTTAGTTAGTGGTGCACGCAGATTTTTGGTGCGCAGTGGAGACACACTAAAGTCTGGCATGGTGCAACACGTAGAGTACAATGTGCACGGAATATTACCATGCAATACAAAAACTGCATGCAATAGGTAATAGTGCAAGAACCAAAACTGTGTGCGATAGATATTGGTGTGCGGCGTAAACGTAGTGTACGCAAGTTATTGGCACAACAGAGAAGTGATACATAGTGGTTTGAAAGTGTGCAAAGCATGATTTATCTTGTGTTGTTGTTGGGCATGGTGAATATGGGTTTACAGGTTGAAATTTGTGTGCGTGAATTTGTTTGAAGGGTGAACAATAGCAGAAAACCAGTGATTTTCTATGACATTTTATATCATTTGAACATCCTCTTTTTGTAGCGTATTTTTGAGGCCCTTAAGAGCATTTTTAGCAACGCAAAAACCATGATAACAAAGTGTTCCAAGGCATACTCTATCTTTGTAGTTCAAATAAAAGAGCTCAGAGAGATATTTCTAATGGTGTAAATCGTTCGTCAAATAGAGCTTTTATGACAAAGTTACAGCACAAACAGTAAAGGGTAAATTTTGAGACCCAACTAACTTCAAAGCGCCATAAATTTATGCTCTGGAATCATATTGAAGCGTGGGAGAAGTCAATAGAAACATAGAAGAGACATAGAAGAGATTCCCAGAGCTCAATTAAATTTCCAGGCATGTTAAAAAATTTTAATATGGAAAATAAGGCACATGTAGCATTCCAGACCAAAAACACAAATTGGCCTAGAACTTCATCATGTTGTAAGTGGCAGCCAAGAACCCAAAAAGAGTTGAAACTTGGACAGAGTGTCCATAATATGTATATGAAGAAAAACAATTGAGATCCTATGAAAAATCCAATGGATTTGGTGCAAAATTCATAATTACAGAGCATAATTGCGCCAAGTTGAAAAATGAATAGAAAAATTAATGGGAAAAATTCAAATAACCATAACTTTCTGCTCAAGACTCGGAATTGAGCACGGGAGAAGGCATTGGAAAGGTGTTGGAAATTGGAATATAAATATCCACCTAGAAAATTTGTCGAGGAATTATGAGGTAACCAAATGATATCTAAGCCAAAATTCTGAGGAAACTGAAGAAAAGAAGGCCGAAATGCAAGGAAGGATAAATTCTTTTGATGGTGCTTTCTAAGGTATGTTATTTACAGGTCATCTCACCATTTTTTCTATAACTTTTTTTATATACCAATTCATATCCTGAAATGGATATGAAAGTGAGAAAATATATCCAAGTATCTGTGGTAAAAAATTCAACTTGTGGGTCGTTGTATTTTGGGAGTTACACTCCGTGGAAAATAGGGTTTGTGGCTAGTCCTGAAACTAGTCAAAATCAGGTGTTTCGGGTAAAAACGTCATAGCTTATTCATAATAGATCCAAATTACATGAGACCAAATGTGTTGATTAGGGTATAGTCTCTAGTATACTTTGTAATAGTTTTAGATCAATTAATCAAATATGTTGTGTGGGGCATGCTCTACAAGGTTGCTCTCTAGAATAAGTCAGAATTCAGCAAGGTATGTCATTTTTTCTATAACTCATTTTATGAGAGGTTCCAAGTAGTGACACTTGGAGGAATTTCATAAAACACACTGAAGAAAATTGTGTATTAGTTTCAGATATTTATACATTACAGGTTCAAAGTTATGATTACTTCAAGTTAGGGTTGTTGACTAATCCAAAACTAGGCATGTGAGACTAAAGAAAAGTTTGATGAAAATGCTAGTGTCTTGTTCTTAAAGTTAAGGAAGGTTTGTAGGAATGTGATCATATACACCAAGTCTATTACAGAGCTACAAATCAGATTTGGATGATGA
The DNA here is from genome assembly GCA_009831015.1 of Picea engelmannii. Taxonomy (NCBI): domain Eukaryota; kingdom Viridiplantae; phylum Streptophyta; class Pinopsida; order Pinales; family Pinaceae; genus Picea; species Picea engelmannii. The sequence continues at coordinate 13,683 of ML862730.1, forward strand.
AATTGATGAGGGCTTTTGGTTGTGGTACATGTTGAGTACATGGTTGAGACAAGTAGTTGACGAGTTGGCGCACATACATGAGGTGTATAGTTGATGACGTTGGTACATATTGATGAGTCATAGTTGATGAGTAGTTGAAACATGATTTGTACATAATTTGTACATGGTTGGATGCACTTTTTTATCGTATAGGTTGATTACAGGTTGGTGCATGGTTGATGCACTTGTTTATGGTATAGGTTGATTACAGGTTGAGGTACATGTTGATGCATGGTTGATGCATGGTTGATGCATGGTTCAGATTTATTGGTACAGGTTTACAGTGGTATATCTCATAGTGATAGTTTGACAGTGGTTCCATCATTCTACTTCTACTTCAGTGTGGCAGGACGGGGCAAGGACAGGTGGTTGTAGCCACCTTCCGGTTGTAGCTGGAAAACATTGGGGGTTGTAGTCTCCTTCTGGTTGTAGCCAGAGAATTGGGGAGTTGGAGCTTCCCTCAGGTTGTAGCTGGAAAACAAAGGAATTTGGTGCTACCAATGAATGTAATTCTTCAAGACATATAAGAAAAATCATTCTGTGGTTTTCTCCTGATTTGGGTTTCCACGTAAAACACTGGTGTACTGTGTATGTGTTTGATTTTTTATTTCTTACTGCTCATTATTGGATAATAATTCTACATTGATATAACATTTGAAGAAAAAGGATTATAATTACGCTATTACTGATTCACCCCCCCTCTTAGTAATCCAACATGTCAAATATTTGTAGCTCATATGGAAGAGACACCTAAAGATAAGGTGCCAAATTTGGAAGATTATGCAGTCCTAAAATAGTTTGAATATGTGTTAAGGGAGGTACAAGGACTAGCCCCAAAGAGATATATTGATTTCTCTATAAATTTAATGCCTGGAGCAACACCGGTGTCAAAGACTCCTTGCAGAATGAGTATACCAGAGCTGAAGGGGTTGCAAATGTAGCTTGAGGAACTTATGAAGAAGGGGTGTATATGCCCAAGTGTGTCACCTTGGGGTGCCCCAGTCTTGTTTGTGAAGAAGAAAGATGGAACATAAATATTGTGCATTGATTTCAGATAGTTGAATAAAGTGACTGTCAAGAACAAGTATCCTCTGCGAAGGATTGATGATATTTTTGATAAATTGAAGGATGCAAAGATATTTTCAAAGATAGATCTCAGGTAAGGATTTAAGAGGAAGATATCAGAAAGACCGCCTTCAGGAAAAGGTATGGTCATTATGAGTTCACAGTGGTGCCATTTGGGTTGTCAAATGCACCAACTATTTTCATGTTCTTAATGAATGGTGTTTTTCGAGAATATTTAGACAAGTTTGTCATTGTGTTTTTGGATGACATTCTTATATATTCCAAGTCAGAAGAAGAGCATGGACATCATTTGAGTATGGTGTTGCAAGTATTAAGGGAGAATCGGTTGTATGCCAAGTTGAGCAAGTGCTCATTTTATCAGAAGCAAATTCATTATTTGGGGAATATCATTTCAAAGGATGGGATAGCAGTGGATCCTGAGAAGATAGAAGCCATTAGAGAATGGTCAGTGCCAAATAATGTGACAGAGGTCAGATCATTCATGGGCCTTCTAGGCTACTATAGGATATTTATTGAAGCATTTACAAAGATTTCACACCCAATCACTTCCTTGCAAAGAAAGGGTGTGAAGTTTCAATGGACATTGGATTGTGAAAAGAGTTTCCAACACTTGAAACAATTATTAACAAGTGCTCCAATACTAAGGATTATTGTTCCAAATGAAGACTTTATTGTATGCATAGATGCATGTAAAAAAGGACTTGGTGGAGTCCTCAGTCAAAATGGATTTGTTATATGTTATGAATCAAGGAAGTTGAAGGAGCATGAAAGACACTATGCCACTCATGATCTGGAGTTGGCATCCATAGTGCATGCCTTGAGGAATATAAGCTATATAATGATGACATTCTCACGTACATGGGAAGAATTTATGTACCAAATTCTTAGGAATTGAAAAACCTAATATTGAGAGAAATGCATAATGTACCTTATGTTGGGCACCTAGGTTATCATAAAACTATTGCAGATGTCAAGAGCCAATATTATTGGCCAGGAATGAAGAAAGAGGTTGTTGATTTTATTGCCAAATGTTTGGAATGTCAAAAGGTAAAGGCTGAGCATAGACACCCAACTATTTTTCTACAACCATTACCCATTCCTGAGTGGAAATGGGAAGTTGTAACAACGGATTTCATCAGCAAACTTCCCAGAACAAACAAGCAACATGATTCTATCATGGTAGTGGTGGACAAGCTTACTAAAGCTACCCATTTTGTTCCAATTAATCTCACTCACAAGGCAACCAAATTTGTTGATCTTTATATGAAGGAAATTGCTATATTACATGGCATACCCAAGACAATTGTGTCTGACAGAGATCCAAAATTTACCTCAAAATTTTGGAAGGGATTATTTAATGGATTTGGAACAAATTTGAATTTTAGTACAAATTATCATCCAGAATCAGATGGTCAAATAGAGAGGGTGAATCAAGTGATTGAAGATATGTTGAGGATGTATGTGATGGATAAACCATCAAAATGGGAAGACTACCTACACTTGGCAGTGTTTTCTTATAACAATGGGTACCAAGCATCTCTAAAAATGAGCCCATTTGAGGAACTTTATGGCAGAAAGTGAAACACACCATTAAGTTGGGATAACCCAGCAGACAGAGCAGTGGTTGGGCCATATTTTCTCAGGGAAATAGAGGAGCAAATGATAAAAATAAAACAAAATTTCAAGGCTGCCCAAGACAGGAAAAAAATCTATGATGATAAGGGCATAACTCACAGGGAATTTAAAGTGGGTGATCATGTATTTTTAAAAGTGAAAGCCAACAGAAGTTCATTGAAGTTGGGAAATTGTTCAAAGTTGGTATCTCGCTATTTTGGGCCATTTGAAATCCTAGAGAGGATTGGTCCAATAGCTTATATGATTTCATTTCCTACATTTATGTCTGTTCATAATGTATTCCATGTATCATTACTCAAGAAATATATACCTGATTCTAATCATGTTATTGATTGGAATGTGATTCAGGCGGAGCAAGAAGGTGTTTTTCACATGCATCTGGTACGCATTCTAGACCATAAAATCAAACATCTTCGGAATCAAGCCATAGGGTTTGTAAAGGTCCAATAGACCTAGTACAGTTATGAGGACGCTACTTGGGAGCATGAGGATGCAACGCAGGAAGAATACACGCATATTTTTGAGGATTTTTGAATTTTTTTTGTATATGGGTACATGATGCACTGAGGATAGTTCATAAATCAGGGGAGGAGATTTTAATACCCCTAGGTTGAACCCAATTGTAATGTAAATGAAAATGTACTTAAGCTGGTGAATTGTTTGATATTATTTTTTATGCACATTTCATGGCATAGTGCGCGTATGTACTGTGCAGTAAAATGATGAAGTGTGCACATTCTTGGATACCGCGTGAAGCAACATAAGTGTGTGTGATTTTGAGGCCAGCTAGCCTTTTGTGTATATGTTGCGTTTATAGGCTAGTGAGCCAGTTATTATAAGCTAGGACTCTTATGTTTTTATTAGGCTAGAGATCCTATATGTTAAAGGCCAGTGTGCATATTTTTGTATATGTAGCATAATTAATATAAAATGCATCATTGAGCACAAACCAACCATGATAAAAGAGACGGGGGACTAAACTCCACTGGTTAGGGAAAGGGTAGGGCTAAAAGGTAAGGAAAAGGGCTAAACTAGGGAGCTTAAGCCAAAAAGGAATATTATATTAATATTTATTAAATCATAAAGTATGGATAATTATTGTATACTAAGTTCTAAAGTTGGGTACAAGTGGGCCAAATTAACTCCCAACATAACAAGTGTCAAGTTGGGGACATGCATACATATTGTGGGGAATTAGTTCATTTTCCCATCTTTTCCATCATTCTCGCCATCATTCCTTTCATCATTGAGTCATCCAGTCAATCATCCATGAACATGCACACACCCATTGATCTATCCTTCATATCTTCATGACTGTACTTGAACCTGTATCCATAACATGTTTGTGTTGGTGTATCTGGTTAGCTTGGGAGATGGACTGAAGAAGAGGGTTGTCAGGCCCATGGGATATTGAAGAAGTGGGTTGTCATGCCCGTGAGCAATTCTCTGTGTGAGAGAATTGTTTGGAATTAATTTCTTGAAGGTGATAAACTACAACTATAGTGCTCTGAGACTTCTTGTCCGACCTGTTGTTGAAGCCCGAAAAGGAAGTGGGGTAGCCGAAGGACTATTGAGAAGAGAAGGGGCACACTTCCTGGGTGGGACAGGCATGTGGGGAATGAGGGACTATAGTTTGTTAGTTTGATTTGGCACCTGAGACAAAGTCTTTCCTGTTGTCTATGAGCCTTTAGCCTGGTTAGGAATCCCTTTACCCAGGTGGATTTTAGTCCCATCTCGGGGGTGACTCACTATTGAGAGTGATGAACAATGTAGTCTAAGGTCGTGAGGTTCGTGGAAGGTATGCACGCAGTTGGTGACATTCTTACCAAGATAAGTGCCAATTGTGTGATAAATTTACATGTTGAATTGTTATTTACGTGATTATTTTTATGGGTTATCATATGTGCAGTTATAAATGTGTTTATTTTTATGGGTATTTCCTATATATGTTGCATGTATATGTTTACTGTTATTTCAGTGTGAATCTATGTCTTTTTAGATGTATTTATATGTTTACATTTTATATATAATGCTTCTACAAGAGTTATGTGTGTATATATTTTAATTACATGCAGTTCAAAAAAAATTATGTGGAATGGCTCAGTTGGATGTTGGGTATGTTACAGTATGTTCCGTAGAGAGAATGTAAGAGTTCTCTGGCATAGCGTGGCCGAGCATGGATGGCTAGGGATGTTACAGGGGGTGCCTCAACACTACCCATTCAAATCAAGTTATGATCAATCTCTTCATGTTATTCATGTTTCATATTCATGGATAGAGTCCTCCCACACTTAGGTAGACCATGCATCCATATTGGTTCATAAAAACCTTTAACAAGATAAGCAGGGAAGCTTCTTCAAGAAGGAAAGCACCTCACCACAGTTCAGGTTCAACAAAATCTTCCCCGAGGATCTGACGCAATGGAGACCATTTCTTCCTAAGGTCAGAAATCAGTGACCACCCACCTATTCCACTGGCTCAAAACAAGGGTTTCCACCTTGTCCGTTTTTCTACATCTTTTCACGACCTAATCTTCTAGGACCATTTTGAGGGCATAAAAAACGTTTTCTAGGACTGTCATAGTCACACCATAAGCTTTACCTAGAGTGTGACAAAAAACAATGTATTCCTTGGATAGACCTTCCAAAAGAGCTATCGTGCGCCCCAAATAGAGATCGTGTGAAAAAGTTATGCCCTTGGGAAGTTAACATACCAACTACCCCCATTGGGGCCCACAAACCTTTTAGCGTTTAATATTCCAGCGTTAGGGTTTTGTATTTTCTTTATGATAAAAATGCCTCTAGAGCCTCATTGTGAACATCATCATATTCTTGTGTATGAGCGTAGCCATCACATCTCTTATCAGAGATAAGCTGCCACCATTCTAGTGAGTCATTCACTCTGTAATTTTATAGTTTTCGTACATTCTCTCATTAACAAAAAAACTGCATTATTGTCTCTCTGAGATTATTGTAATATTTCTATGTATCTCGCAATAAATCTTTATATTTCATCATCATATCTCTTTCTTCATTTCATTCTCAAAATAAAACAGATCAAAAGTCAATTTTCAAGATGTCTTGGAATTGTTCGTAAGAAGCCAAGAACGATCTCAAGTTACAACATCTTTTTGGTGTCGTTGTTGGGGACGAAGGTTCGAGATATTTTCCCTGGGATATGATAAAGATAAATTTTTATTCCTTCTAGTGAACGAGATTCAGAAATCATTCTATAAAAAAGAATCAATTTTATCTCGCAATCAAGTCTTTACCTGGCGACTCCATTATGGTTCCAATCAAATTTTCAACACTCCACTGCGAAGTGAGACCTATTAACAAAGAAAATAAGAATTGTTTTAGAATAATCAGGTAACAAATGGAAAGTTCCTTTCAAGAAATTTTAGATCGGTTGATTGTTCCTCTATTTCTATTTCTTATACGTTTGAAAAACATTTTCTATTATCTTGTACATTCATAGGATCATAGTTTCAAAACCTCATCCCCTTTATTGGAAAAATAAATCTTGGTTTCTTCTTATTTTCCTCAAGTAGAGAAGCCTCTTTTATTTGTATCTATTTAATATTTTCTTAAAAAAGTATCCCATGTACATGTTCCTACAATAGAAAAGTAGTATTGTGAAACATTTGATAAGGAAGCTCATATTTCAACTCCTACAGTCATTAGTATACCTTCTGAAAATCCTACAAAGATTCATCCTTGGGTTATGAATAGATATAAATCTCTTAAGATACCATCTGTCCTTCATTATTTATCCCCAAAATATTTCAAATTTCTTCTTAGATTCAATGGAGAAGATAGCATGTCAGAAGAAAAACAAATGGGATTTGTTGGACTTACAGCTTTGGAAACAATTTTGCAGTTTTGATATAGTTTTGGGAAAAATCCTAAGTATAGGAAAAGCGAGTGGAAGAAGAAGGAAATCTAGGGAGCACACAACTATGGCCCATCCAAGAGGACATTGTGGAGAAGGAGGAAAGTGATAATATGAGAGAATAAATAAAATATAATAATAAAGTCGACAGAGGATAAATCAAGAGAAGAAAGTGAGAGAATAAAGCATGACATAAGGATGACAACCCGAAATTATGGAAATAGAAGAATAGAAGAAAAGAAACATGTATATTGAAAAGAAGAAGAAAGTATATGAAGAACAAGTTAATTGAATTGGCCGTGAAATGTAATGGGTTTTTTGGAGGAAATAAGTAGGGTTTTAATCCCTATATTTTGATGTATAAATATGTAACGAGTTGGGAGGTTAGGTTTTCCTTGATTGAGTTCTTATGTGTTATGTACTATTTTTATTCCATGGAATAGAGGAATTAATATATGAATGTGAGGGATGATGCAGAGAGAGAGGCTTGCACTGCATAGTGGCTAGGCTAGGAGAAAAGGAAGATGTCCATAATACATCTATGTAAGTGTAGTGTGAAAGCCTGAAGTGTTGAATGAAATAATAACAAAGAAGCCAATCATTGTGTACGTAGCCCAAATTTGGGTGAACCACGTTAAATCTTGTTTCATGTGTCTTTTATGTGATTGTTTATGAACTTCTATTTTGATGCATAGTATATTAGAATTATCCTATGTGGAATATTGGCGCAATGTTCATGACTTTGACAGTAACGAATCTAAGCAGTAATATGGAATATGATGATAATATGAATCTGAATCATAAGTAAGTTAATATTGAATAAGAATAGAGTTATGCACATAATTAATAAGGAAGAATGAACTGAATGTTTCCCTCCCATTCCCTTACTATTTCATAATCCTGGTTCTTGTAGTCCCAATAGATACCTCGGGTGAGACTTCATCCACATGAGAGGGTGATGCCAAAAGTATCAGTTTCTGGTGGGTTTTGTTGGTCATAGATAAACCAAACCTAGGGTATTACAAACCATGAGAAGCACCAACAAATGGTTCTATTGTCGGGACTGGGAATTTGTGATTAAGGGAATGTTTTGGATGTCGACTTAGAAGGAGATCTCAAAATGGTTGGAAAGGAAGGAGTGGGAGTTTGCTCGACAGGAGAACAAGAACCCTAGTATGAGTGACAAGAAATGGATGCAAAGGTATGTGTACAAAGCTCTGCATGAAATTTTCTTTGGAAAATTTCCAATTATTCTGACTAAGTGGCTAGAAAGATTAGTGGAAAAAATTTGATGATATAGGGTTGCAACACCAAGGAATTAGACTCCTGAACTGGTAAGACATATGGATTTTTTAAGTAACCCAACTACTCGTGCAATCGAGTTTTGGTTGGATAACATACTAGGAGGACATATTATAGGTTTTGCAGTAGATTGTATCTAGTCATATGGTGTCGCAGAAAGGGACTTTTTCAATGGTATGCACAGGAGGTCCTTGAAATAACTAGGTATGTGGATACATATGTTATTGTGTGAAAAGAATGTGATGATAATGGAATGTGACTGCTAAGGGGATTCATGCACACAGGGGAATCAGGGAGGATAAGATAATCGTCTTAGATAATGAAGAAAGTGAGGAAAAATGAAGGGAGGGACTAAGGATGAAAAAAGACGGTATACCAGAGGAAGAATACAATTTTTGAGAACTACACAAAGGAAGGAGGTACAAGAGGAAAAAGACTGGGGCTAAGAAAGGATATTCTCACAGTGAGCGAGAGGGGAGAGAACCTTTCACACTAGTCTGAATAATGGAGATACCATATATAGGAGGAGAAGAAGAGGGCTTTCAGTCCATTCCAGTAATAGAAAAACCGATAATTCCTACTCAACATGATCCTATGTCGAATCCACGACCCCATGTCTGTCACCACAATCAGAAATAGCAGTTGAATATTTATCAAAATAAATTATAGTTAGCTAGGTAGGAACTAGTAGTAGCATTCAGAGCAGTGTAAGTAGTGCACAAAGTCTAAATCTGAGTCAACCAACATCACTAAGAAGAGGGAATACACAAAACAAACATGGCAGGGGTAGAAAACACACTTAGACTACCTGTTAAGAACCAAATACCAATATAGCATAGAAAAACCTCAAAAAAAGTACTCAATGCCTTGAAAAAGAGATAATTTCAGGTAATAAGTCTCTTTGAGGGGGAAACCTCCTTTTACCCCACTTAAATGTTCAAGTACAAGATGATTCAAAATGAAAATGTCTCCTTGGTATATATAGGAGACTAGGAGGTATAATTACAACTAATGGCCTAAAGTCGACATAAATAAAATAACATTACTAATATATTACGCCCCAATTAAGGGATAATGAGCCAATATTATGGCTTAACATGCCCCTCCCCTTGAGACAAGTGTTGTCTGCAACGCTTGAGTAACTATGGATGCTTCTGTATAAAAGACTCATCTTCCCAAGTGGAATCTTTAGCCGGTAGTTTCCTCCATTTAATGAGATACTCTGAAATGGATCTATTCCTCAGCTGGCGAATTCTTGTGTCAGTGATGGCTTCAGGTTCCAATATAATTTTTCCTTCCTCATCAAGTTCTAGAAATATAGTTTGAACCGGGATCTTGTCGCCTATAACCTTCTTTAAGCATGAAACATGGAAAACTGGGTGTACTCGTGAAGATGCGGGCAACTCTAATTTGTATGCCATAGTACCAATCTTTTTCAACACCTTATAAGGGCCATAGTACTTTGGTGATAATTTATTATCCTTCTTGGCTCGCTTGAGGGACATCTGTTTATATGGTTGTACAGTCTTAAAAACACCCAATCTCCTACTTCAAAACTTCTTTCACTACGATGTTGATATGCTTGTTGTTTCATGTGATTTTCTGCCATGGTCAGGTTGTCCTTTAAGATTTAGAGAACTTGTTGTTGATTCTCGATGTGATCTTCCACTGCTTGAACCTTAGATTTTTCTTTTAGAGAAGAAGTGATGGAAGGAGGGTGGTATCCATAAAGTGCCATAAATGGTG